>CM067367.1:42050588-42095588 GCA_034401795.1 Chaetoderma sp. LZ-2023a
TTTAACAGACTTGGGCGTTTTTTGAGGTTGATGAAGAACAGGATCACAACCCGGCTTCTCCCTTCAATGAAAGAATTCAAACACCACCAATTGGTGGAGCCAGGCCCAAGGATATTAATAATGTCAACCATAAACAACTATATGGTCATCCGGATTCTTTATTAGAAGATGACAAACTTCGAATGCAGTTTAAGATGGCAGAAATGGCTCTGGAAGGAAAACGCCTTGACCATCAAAGGGCAGAAATGGAATTCAACAGACCCGCGGCTCCTCCACCATTAAATCGTACCCATGCATTTAGCCTTGCACACGAAAGACATGCTGTACCTAAATTTTGGGAACGTGAACCTCAATCAATTTTTGACAGTTTTGAGCAGGCATGCATAGACAATGCCTGGCCTCCCATTCATTGGGCAGCATTGGTACGCACAGCACTGATTGGACGAGCTCAAAAGGCTGAAGGATCATTACCAGCTGATGACCAGTCTGACTATAACAAGGTAAAGTCTTGTGTCCTTCTGGAATATTCCAGGATCCCAGAAGCATACCGTCAGGAATTCCGAAATAAAAACATCATTAGATACAATTACCCAGGAACAGCAAAGCGTCTGCGTCAATGTTTTATGAATTGGGTTAGCTCAGAAAAAGTAATGTCTCGAGAGGAATTACAAGAACTGTGTATTGAGCAATTCAAAGAAATACTTCCAGATCCTGCACGAGCTTATTTAGATGATAAACCTGAAATACGATCAGTCGACGTAGCAGCGGAAGCGGTTGAACGCTGGAGTATGTCGCGATATCGATCGTGCATAGCATCAAATAATTCCCCAAATAATAACAATGATAAAGCACAAAATAACGGCCATCAAAATAAATCAGAGTATAAGTCATCCAACCCAACAGAAACAACCGTGAACGTGCGACGCCACCCTCTCAAAATAATAAAGCGGTTAAAAATCGTGATCAGTCACCGAGTAATGGTAAATGTTACAATTGTGGTAATATAGGCCATTTTGCAATAAATTGTGCGCAACCACAGAGAAACTTTACTCTGCGCAGGGCGAGGTCCTCAGTGGCTGTGGATCTTGATGATAAAGAAACGCAAAGTGAATAGGACAGCACATAACAATTAACCACAGTCAATATGCCTAATTACCCGAACGTGGATAGGGATTATCTCCCTTATTGTTCGACTGGACTGGTGAGCTTAACCGTAAATAAAACAAGCATGGCACCAGTTCCTGTCATAATACTTCTAGATACGAGAGATAACCAATCACTGGTCCTGCGTTAAGCTCTCCCATTCTCAAATGAGACTTACACCGGTAATAGCGTTTTAATCAGAGGTGTAGGCATGAACTTTTTGAAAGTTCCATTACATAAAATCCAGCTACACTCAGAAAATAAAAAACAAGACGTTATAGTTGGTGTCCGAGAGAAATTACCAATAAAGGGTAATTCTTTCATTTTAGGTAGTGAATTAGCTCGAAATCTTTTGAATAGTGATGCTGTGTTGGCAGTATAGCGTAATGCATTACCGATTGTGTCTGATACGCCAGTAACTGATCCTGTAGGAGCTGAGGCGGATCTCTATGGTTTCCCTATATGCGTCGTGACGCGTAGCCGAAGCCGGGATCAAATGGCAGGTGAGGTTAATACGGGAATGGATGCAGACATAACAACAGGAAAGAACACTTATAAGTGGGTCACATTTGTGGACGATCATGAACTTGAGCTAAGTTCAGGTGAGCTAGCACGACTACAAATGAAGGATCAGAAATTAAGACGATTAGTTCCTGTTGTCAAGGACAAGGAGGAATGTCTTAATTACCGCATCTGTTACTGGTGGGATAGCGGGATCCTGCGACGTAAGTAGACACCAAGAAATGCAAAAACTGATGATGCTTCACAAATTATCGAACAGATAGTACTTCCGGTTGAATATCGTCATAAAATCATATTAAAAGCACACAATGGTCCCGGTTGTGGAAATCATTTTGGAAGGAAGAAAACGACCGCGATCATCACACGTAATTTTTATTGGCCCAAAATACATGGTGATGTGGTTAAATTTTGTAAATCATGCCGAACCTGTCAAATGGTCGGAAAACCTAATCAACCAATTCCAGTGGCGCCATTAAAAACAATTCCAGCGTTCTAAACACCTTTCTATCGCATAATTCTAGATTGCGTAGGAGCAATGCCTAAAACTAAAGCAGAAAATCAGTACTTACCAACAATTATGTGTGCCTCAACTCGTTTCGCGGAGGCGATTCCACTCAGAAATATTACAGCGAAATCAGTGGTAAAAGCGTTGAAAATTTTTTTTACAGGTTTCGGCTTACCACACGAATTTCACGTCAACCGTCTTTGCACAGGTTTGTTAAGAACTTGGCATTAAACATGTCATGTCGATGGCATATCATC
The DNA here is from genome assembly GCA_034401795.1 of Chaetoderma sp. LZ-2023a. Lineage (NCBI taxonomy): Eukaryota > Metazoa > Mollusca > Caudofoveata > Chaetodermatida > Chaetodermatidae > Chaetoderma > Chaetoderma sp. LZ-2023a. The sequence continues at coordinate 42,053,016 of CM067367.1, forward strand.
CTGAATCACAAGGCGCGTTAGAAAGCATTCATCAAACATTAAAATCGATGCTTAAAAAGTTTTGTCATGAGAGTTTGTGAGACTGGGATGAAGGGGATAATTTATTAATGTTCTATTTACGGGAGACAGTAAATGACTCATTAGGATATTCACCTAATGAATTAGTCTTTGGTCATACAGTACGGAGTCCATTAACAGTACTTAAAGAACAGTTATTAACACCCCAGACTGACCATAATCTTATTGATTACGTCACAAAATTACGTACCCGTTTACATTTTACTCGTACATATGCGGCTGCAAATTTAAAATCAGCGCACGTAGATCAGAAGACATGGTATGATCAAAATCGTGCGTGAAAGACATTTTGCCATTGGTGACAAAGTATTAAAACTGACAACAGTAGTAAAGAGTCCTCTTCAAGCGAAATATGAAGGTCCATATGTTATTGTTAGTCGCGACAGAGATTTAAACTATTGGGTTAAGACACCAGGTAAACTCAAAGCTACTCAGTGTTGCCATGTTAACTTACTATGCGATAATATTTCAGATGAAAATCAAAATGTAGTGTCAATTGTTCAGGTCGATTCAAAGGTTTTTAATCTAGACGATGCAATTGACCTATTGCCAGCGGCAGCAAATTTTTGCGAACCAAAAATGGATAACTCTGGAGTGTTAGCTAATTTACCAGATAGCCTTAGTTATCTCCCCTTTGATCATAGACACAATGTGGTGAACTTAATACGAGAATTTTCCCTATTATTTACAAACACACCAGGGCGAACTAATGTAATTAAGGATGATATTGATGTAGGTGATGCGAGACCGATCAAATTGGCTCCATATAGAACAAATCCTACACAATTGATCAAGAAGTAGCCTATATGTACGCAAATGGTATAATCCAACCGAGTAACAGTCCCTCTGACAGATCGTGCTAGACCTATGTCAGCATTTGTCAAAAAATAATTCACTATGGGAGTATCGCATGTTACCATGCTGGTTGAAAAACTCTGGAGCTACTTTTCAGCGACTAATGAATACTCTTGTCGTTTCAATTCAAAATTGTGATTCATATATTGACGACGTCATCATATATTCCAGTGATAGGAAATCTCACGTAGATACTATTCGTGAATTTTTTTCTCGAACTAAAGAAGCAGGCTTAGTTATAAACTTAGTTAAGAGCGAAATAGCTAAAGCAGTAGTGACATATTTAGGTCATGAGGTCGGTCAAGGTCAAGTTCGTCCTAAATCTGCGAAGGTGGAAGCCATACATAATTACCCTGCTCCCACAAATAAAAAAGAAATTATGCGTTTACTAGGCGTGTTAGGATGTTTTCGAAAATTTTGCAGGAATTTTTCAACCATTGCCGCGCCACTAACAAATTTACTTAAGAAAAACGTCCCATTTAATTGGACACTTGAGTGTAAAGACGCTTTCGATAAGATAAGGGCTATATTGTATTCAATTCCAGTCCCTATGGCACCAAATTTCAACAAGCCGCTGAAATTATTAATCGATGCAGGCGATCTTGGTGCAGGTGCAGTTTTAATACAAACTGACAATGAAAATAATGACAATGCAGTATGTTATTATTCACGCAAATTCGATAAGCACGAGCTACGCTATTCCACAGTTGAAAAAGAATGTTTAGCGTTAGTCATTGCAACATTTTAACATATATCTTGGAGTTTGAAAATTCAACCCTATTGTCTCAATATCATACACATAAAAGGTCGCGATAATGTACTAGCCGACGCTCTGTCATGCGCCTTTTAAGGCAAAAGTCAATATCAACGCATGAGGTTTTTTTTTTCCTTTTTCACCTCACATGGTGACCAATTTATTTCTCGTAAGGTTGTTTAGATTTTTTATTTAAAAATAAAAAAGTCTATTGAAATATCGGTCTGGGCTAAGGTTAGGCAGTTTTAACGGTGGGCATAAGCTACCGACTTGCCTAACTCTAGATATTTTTCGGCAAATTTGTTTCCGACTTCGCTAGTTGCGTTTAATTCATCCTAACGAGCTAGAATTTACGGATTAAATTTGGGAAACTTGGATTTTTCAGTGATTATTCTTTCAATCAGAATTTTTGATCCGTGTGCAGTGAAATTTGGAAATTTTATTTTGCGTAATCAAACAAGGATGATAATTTCGTATTGTATTATAAATTAACAGAATACTGTATATGTTTAATTTTCAGGAAAGTATGTATTGTGCATAAATATTATGTTTTTCATTTGACATTGACAAATGGACAAATTATATTTTATTTTATTTACTTTGTTTCTTTACACCTTTTGCACTTTATTAGGAAAATATGAATATTTTCTTTCAAAAATTATTTTTAACGTTCACGTAAATCAATAAATAGAGGAATTCCACTTAAAGTATTCACGTTTCAAGAAAATTTGTATTTGTATTTTTTCTTTAAATTTAAGCTTAAACCATTTTAATGTTTGTTTAATATAGCTTAATTAAACTGATTACGTTTATACGTAATCCCAAACACTAATAGCAAATTCTACTTTTATTAAATGGGAAATTTTCTCTCTCACCCGTTTAATTTTTGTCTTTGAAAATATAAGACAAAGTTGTTTTGGTGGGGGCATGTGACGACGGTTGCTACCATATGATCGTAAGATCATATATAGCAATCACATTCCTATACAATCACGTTAGCTTATGCCACCCGCAACATATTTGGACTACAATATAGGTAGACAGACTGTTATTCAGTCTTGCATGCTTTCTGGTTGATTTAATGAAATAAATTACTTCATGTCAATTATAAAAGCGTAGGGGATATTCGTAATCGAGATTTACATTTATACAAAATTTATATCAATTAGAATTAAGATAATTGTATTTGTTATTATGATTAGGTTATAACCAATGTAGATTTCATTATTTATAAAATGTATGGAATCTCTATGGATTATTTGAGCAGTTATGTAGGAGTTACAAATCAACATGTTGTTGTATATCCGCATGATCCAGACGGGTCACAATACATTGTGTGCATGTGTTAAAATCGTCGCCTCGACAAGCATTTGGTGGTTGGCCTTCGCAAGAGTTAGTTGCGCCTTAGCGAAGTTGTGATGTAGGCAGCCATCGTTTCACGTGTATATATTTCTACACCGGCCATATACAGCGGCGTGGCTGAGAGAATGTTTCGATCATGAAGTTCAAATATAAAGATGAGTTTATCAGCAGTCCTCATACATATTCGTAACTAGATATGGGCGCCATCTCAGTTTAGGGCCCATTAACAGTTAATTCACGTTTGTCCAGTCAATATACGTTTTGATTTGTTGGCACAATATGAACTTTCATCCACGAATATCTCCATGACTTTAGGTCATTAATATCAGCTATAGCCATGTCTCCCGCTCCTGGTAATATCATCTGTAGCCAGGTAGCCAGCTCCTGGTAATATCAACTATAGCCAGGTCTCCATCTCCTGGTATTGTCATCCACAGCCAGGTCTCCAGCGCCTGGTAATATCATTCGTAATCAGGTCTCCAGCTCCTGGTAGTATCATCCATGACCAGATTTCCAGCTTCTAATAATATCGTGCGTAACCAGGTCTCCAGCTCCTGGTCATCATTAACTATCACCAGATAACCAGCTCCTGGTTAACGTGGTTGTGGGTCAGATAACCAGCTTCTGGCCCTTCGCTAATCCATCACATCTTTGGCTTCTGGCGGCCTGTGGCCAGGCCTATTCAGCATTTCAGATCCACCTACGTCATAAGATAAATTCCCGTCATTTATATTTTTGTGTTACGTGTTCGTCTGGGTGCACGCACATCTTTCCATCGTCTTCAATACGATATCAGAATTCGTATTGTGATCATTCATCCGCAGGACCCTTTCGTCTTCAAGCCACAAAGAAATGACTGTTTCCATTGAGCATTTACAACAGCTATACTACATTCAGGTCGTATATTATTGATTTATTATATGAAAATTTTATATTGATTGTTATCATAACTATTAACACATTAATTAGGTTAATATTGTCAAGGTTAAATTCTGAACCAAGAACCGTTAAGTCTTAAGTTTATCGACATAAAATCATACATGCTGCCATAAACTCTCGGGATTATCCGATGGTCAATATCCATCCCAGGTTCTAAATGATTCAGTAGTCGATAGTGGCCTTATGGATCAGATCGAATGGGGATCATTTTCAACTTGGATAGTGGATGTACCCGGATCTCATCTTACATTAATTTTGAGCATTTATGATTTCTGAAGTGAACTAAATCGTCTGTGATATTCTTTGAGGATTGATATAAATGACATTGGATCGAAAAATCGATTTGATGTGATTGTTATCAAAACTAAAAAAGAGCAGGGATTGAATCAACCAGGATCAATCCGTTGGATCGATAATGGTCGTTTCGATCTAGATATGACTTCAAGGATTAGAGTTCTTGTTTTGGGTCAAATTAGTTTATGAATATTCAATGTAAGACATTGAGGGTTTCAGTAGTTATAATTTTGAAATCCTGCTTCAACAGAATCATTTTATATTCATATAATATATCAATTGTAACAATCATGTCAACTGTACATTACTGCTACAATTTTACAACAGATCAGAAAGTAGGCAAGAATGAATGAATAATATTTTTCAAATCTGTCTTTGTTTATTTCCTCTTAATTACCACCATATTTTGAATCAATAGGTTAAAGTTCGAATGCTAATGCAGATTACTCTTCCATACGTCGAGCCAAGACAAGGAAGCGTTGGAATTCACCTCAAATCGGTCCCATAAGCTTTCCTTCGAATAAAAGGGTTAACCATTGATAATGGAAATCATTTAGATACCCCTAGACATCTATTTTATCATTTCCATTTTGGGTTAAGCATTTTGGCAAAATGAAATATCCGGTAATCATTTGATTAATGACGTCATAATCATTACTGAGGTTTTGTCTTTTGGATAAAACGCATTGGTGTTTCACATCGTACAGTAATCTAATCCATGCCAACGTCAGCTAATTCCCTTACACTAGCATTAGTGGTATGGGAATGTTTTATATGAAGCATTGGGCAGAAGCAAGAACAATAGGATCACAAAAATGGAACCTGCAAATACCAAAGTAAAATGGCGGCTTACAAGAAGACGATCGTTACTGAGTATTCTAAATATTTTCTAATCTTAATGCTTCAGGATAACTTTAAGCTACACCAGTTGGCCGAAACCCATCAACAAGAGTAGACTGACGAATACACGGCGGATATTTGTCAGTGGATCACACGTTCTAAAGGGGTTCCATTATCCCATCTACCGATTCAACTCGACCGGTAATTATTAATTTATATGGCCGATTATCCATGTAATAAACTGTGGCGATCCAGCCAGCAAAATTGGGCGGTGGCAATTTCAGTTAGTACCTAAGCATCCATGGCGTCAGTGTCTAGAGAATCATCTGACTCACCGAGCTTCAGGTCGATTAATAATGCCAGTGTAGCAGGCTTGTGAGGTCACGTAATTAAAGTGGGCGTGGTCCTGATTCGGACACAGGGGTCCCGTGCCGTAGCTATCCCGGAAGATGTAGACTGGCCGGGTTGGACTCTCGGGATGTGCGTGGTGGCAAGAACGCCTTTCTTTCCGGAGAGATGGCTGTCGCGGCAGAAAGTCGTGTTTGTGTGGCTCGTGTCGTAGAAGTGTGCATGTCCGATGGCAACTGGACGGCACTACCAGCAGTGGCAGGAATGGGCCATCTTGGGGCACAGTCTTCATCAACTTGGATAGCACTGTGGGGAAATCTGCAGGCTGTGTCATGTCCTGTCCAGAGAATTAAGTGACCAACGTCACTGCAGTCTTCTGGAAGGCTAATGGTAAATCCATTTCTCCATGGGTTATCGCCACTAAAGTTACTTCGTGTCGAACTTTTGGGTGGAGGTGGGGAAGGGAAAGTGAGAGGGTATGGTATGAAATTCGGGATGCATTTCCTGTTGTTTATATACAATAAACACATTGTTTTTTCAGCATGTGACATCATTTGTTTTAGGTACTTTATTTGTTTTTAAATACAGTTCATTTAGTTCAATTGGCAAAGAAGGTTGCAAACATGTTATCATAATGATGTTATGATGATATGCAGTATTTGTACGAGATATACCACCGGTATCACCACCTGACTCTGGCATTCCCGCACGCGGTAAATGTCATGACAACAAGCCAACACTTGAACTCTGACCATCGCGACCTATATGTTTACAGCCACCAAATGATGCGGGTTCGGACTGTTATCTAAATCATCGTGAATTCCTCAGCTTGGGTGATCTTAATTAATTAATAGTGCGAGGTTAAAAGTTACCCGTGCTTATTGAATGTAGGGAAGTATCAGAACACAGGTGAAGTTAGAGCGTGGGCTAACTCAAATGTCTTGCCAGTGTACAATCGAATCTACTTCAGTTCAGAGTCAGGAGACGAGGCGAGGGTTTTCAGATCAGCGGGCTCTTCTGAGGTGGCTGAAATCACAGCTGAGATTTCTAGAGGCGGAATAATTTGTAGCTGTAGTTATGAGTTCTTGGTTTAAATTAGGCGCTTTTTCTTGGCAGCCTTTACAAACATTAGGCTGCCCCTTGCTTACGTAATTGGCTACCCATTCCGAGTCGTCAAAAGATCTGCAGTGTAATTTTCCTGTCATTTCTGAACCATTGAGCGGAGGGACTGACTGTCGACCGTGGTAGATTTTCTTAGTGAACAACAGCTAATCGGCAGTCATTCATGTACTCACAGCAACCTCCATAGGGTTTAGCTGGTGTTAGCGAGTTTAATGGCCAGTTATTCTTCAAGTTGTCAACTAGTGTGCATGTACACATTCGGCCCGTGCGAGGCTTATCTCTCACAGGAACTTCCTAGAGTGTATATATATATATATAAGTATGGCCCAAGATGGGTCGGAGTTGGTCACAAACAGAAACAGTTGCTGATGGCCCTTTTGGGTCTTTTGTGGCCCTTTTGTTTGGACTCTTTTATAGGTATACCACTATTCTTGTGGCACCAGAAGTTAGCTTTACAATAACTAGCCGCTTTTAAAGCAACTGCATCGGCTTGTTAAACAGTTTTCTAACACAAATGAGCTACTACCTATGTTAGATTATGCCGAACTTGTGCCAGTTTTGGCACAAGAAAGGGTCCTCGTGTTGAGTATTGTTATATAAGAAATATAAGGTTAATGTGCCATTGTTGGTGTGTTGCTTTTTAAATGGCGGATGCGATTTACAATATAATATAATGATTAATGGCAACAATTTAATTATATAAGTTCAAAAAGAAGAACAACACAAGCCGTGAAAAGGTTTTAGACAGAAATTTAGCAATAGGCCCAATCTCTCCGTAAAACATGCCTAATAGTCGTTGGCGTAGTATTAACAAAATATGATGGCACCGATTGGCTACTGGTGCGAAAGTGTAGGAGAATCGTAATCACACCTAATAGTCGTCGGCGAGAAAATGATGTACAATAAGAAAACAAAAATGGCTTTCAAGTTGGCCTATTTGTCATCGGCGCATGAAAGTAAAGAGAGGTGTTGACTTACAAATGGCATAAACGATTTATACAATAGGAAAAATGAAGAGGCAAAACAGTTAAAGAACGTTGATGAAAAATAGATGGCGGAAACGTCCATTCACTACTAAATGTTTGCAGAGGCAAAGATGGTGGATTATGTGGTATGAAGTGTGAAAGTTCAGCGAAGTAGTTCTGAAGTTTCAGCCAAGTAGTTCTGAAATTCAGCACAAGATGAACGGTGCAGCAAGCTCAGGCGCTGCACAGTATGGGTGTACATGTGTCAAGTTGTGCGATCAGCAGGTTGTACAATACAACTCAGATATAACGATACAATCATAATAATAATAATAATAATAATAATAATAATAATAATAATAATAATAATAAAAATAATAGGGCCCTTGTCTGAAGACTCATTGAGATGATGAATTTCTGCGAATATAGTATTCCATGGGCTGATTGTTAGTGCGCGTGGCTTGTTTGTTTATTTACCGTTAGACTAGGCACTGTTTTCCATGTATATCTAAAGCAATGTGGTGTTTACCATTATATGGTTGGAGTGAATATTCCATGATGCATTGTGTGCTTTCACTGAGTTATGCCCCGATCCTAATGGCGGGACAAAGCTACATTAAAATGACGAGACTGCCATAGCTTACTGCAGTTCTTGAATCCTTCCGTAGCCTCGGCTTTCGGTAGCAAAATTCTACTGACTGCAGGTTGCGGGAATCAGCATTCTCTTAATGAGATAATCTGGGATTACGTGTGTCATGAAGTTGTTGTTTAACTAATGAAAGGGTGATGGTGGTGCACATAGACGGATGGGATGATCCTGATAGCGTGCATTGACGATGGCCATATGTCTGCTGTTTTGTCACGCCGACCCTGGTTCGGCACCAGGTGTGTTGGCGTGATGGAATTGATACTTTTATATGAGGTTTGCGTACTGCTTGGTGCAGGGGAAGATTGAGATCTAAGCGATGTTGTCTGGAGTAATGCTCTGGCGAAACACGTTTGGAGTTAAAACACAAATGTTGATGTATGTGTAGTGTGATCGGTGTGCGAATGATGTTATTTCAGCAGTCCGATTTGAGCTGGTTTATTGATGATAGAATGCTGTACCGAGTATTGCTGTCTTGCACATGCATAGATGTTGCGGCTCTGTTGATGAACGGCATAGAGGTTGTGACCGCTATGGCGTAATCCGTATATATATATATATATGTGTGTGTGTATTATGTCAGATTATGCTGTTCTGACAGCTTGAAGTGGTGGCTTTGGCACTCTAGATCTGGTCATGGAATTTAAGCCTAGTGCTGTAATGAACCCGCAACAACAAGGAAGACATGAATACACGCCACTCTGCGAAGGTACCTATATAGACGCCTCCGAGGCAGAGATGTCATTCCTCACCATTTCAGAAGCATCACATGGTTGGCACCCGCCAACACCATACTATGAGCTTCGTAACACTTCCCCGAACTGGAGGATTCCCTCACTGTACTGACAATTGAACTGTAATACGCCACTAATTCCATTGCCATGGCCGCCGAAAGATGATTGCCATAGACAGTGTGTAAAGTATGTTTCACCACCATGATACACTCTGAATCGCTGCTACCTCTGTACGATCGGCGAGAAGCACCAGCACAATGCGCACCACATGGTTTTGTGCCAGCATACTATCCACCAAACACACATCTTCACCTTCTTTACCAGCTCCTCTTCCATACAGAGGGCGTGCGCAAACTGGGCTCCGAAGCCTCCTTATAATGATCGACTTTATCACCCTATTGGCTTTACGCCTGCCTAAGCCACCTGCCCCAACACCATACTCTCCAGCACATGGTACAACAGCCGAATACACCGATTTGTAACACAGGCTTGTCTTTAACCAAACATCGAAGGTGTCACACATCTACAATTAGATATGTTCATCAATGAATTAAGCGCCAAACCGGCCCTGAAAGAAAAGCTGTTCTTAATGGAGCATGACAATCTTAAAGCATTAACAGCAACTTCCATCCATATAGAAAACTTTCAGGAGTCAGAGAAGAAGGCGCAGTGCCAAAGCCACCCCAAAACTACGTGGAATATACACCCAACCAATGACACACTGAAGACTCAAGGTGCCAATACACAAAGAAAATATAACACAAACCATTACGAATAACCAGAACACCCTATAAAAGGAAAGAGGATGGGGACAAAGGGATAAGCAAACTGCTAATAACGGCACCGGACACAACAATAACAACAACAACAACAACCACAGACAAAACACCAACGAAAGGTTGGAGGAGATAATGGCCCAGATGGCCTCTCTTACCAACCTTCTTACCACTTTGAACACCACGCTCGAGTCTCAAAGTATCAGTAGGAACCACGATCCTGGCACATGCTGCGAGTCTTGTCAATCTGGCCATTGGAGGGGAAAATGCCCTAAACAACACCCCTCCAATAACTCATACCTGTCTGAGCAACACCTAAACCTGACGAGGGTGCGTTAAACTAGCATGGGCATCGAACAAAGAGTCAACTCGGCGCCCTTCCCCTCATCTCGGCTCAACCTCGGCCATCTCGCAGGCCCCTGCTAATAACACTTCTACACATATGGCTTACACTATGCCGCCACTGAACCAAGGGCTATACTAGCGCCATGTCTAGGCATGGTGCCGCAAAACCCTCTGCGGCCTCTATTGGTCTGAACCTCTGATGCCCCTTCAACAACACCATCCACACAAACAGTCAGCACTAATACCTCGCCCGTTGGCCCAGGTCATGAAGCAGCCTGGATTAAATGCCACCAGTCTGCATGCAATAATGGGAAGCACCCTCAGGCATGTTTACACTAGCGCATCTATTACAGTTCTTAATACACGCCAATATGAGAGCATCCCACCTCATAGATGCCCCCACCCTCTCAAGACCATTACCATCTTCTTACAAACCTCCACTGGAGCCCATGTCCAGGTAGCGGGAATAACCAACATCATAGTACACATAGAGGCGATACAATTCATACAAATGGTCGTCACCTCAATCCAAAACAGGTGCTGACGTTCTCAGTGTCGCCGATGCCATACTACACTGCACACAACACGAACTGGCGCTGCATAGGTGCCGTATACCCCTAGGATGACTTCACCGTATGGGACTTGTGGACTAATACTAGTCAGCGCCGCTACAATCGAGTCAGGCCGAGAGGAACTTTTATGGTCTACTGTGCCACATCTTCGTGACACTACACACATGGCTATGCTGGACCTTGATCCAGACTACATGACCGCCTTTCAATGCACTAGCCCGCACATCTTAGTTTCAACCATTAGTAAAGACCAGATACCTTTTAGGATATTCAATGGCATGGCCGACACTATCACACTTACGCCAGCTGTCTGCTGTAGCAAGTTATGGGAGGTTATTTAACTGGAAACACAGCAAAACACTGACAAAACATCGGCATTTACACCCGACAATCTACCAGAACATCTATGTGGTATCCGCCGAAGGCATGGCTACTCAACCTGAGAAGACTCGAGCAGTGGCCGAATGGAAAACTCCTGCCACTGTAACAGATTCTCGTAGCTTCCTGAGTCTCTGTCACTGCTACTGGTTTTATATACGCCACTTTAGTGAAACTGCTGCACCACTATTTAAAATCATGGAAAAGGACCGAGCATTTGAATGGACGGGTGAGTGTGAGGAAGCTTTCAATGAGTTGAAAGCAAAGTTTGTGTACGTGCCGATTCTCGCACATCCCAACCTAAGCCTCGATTTCCTTCTCGACATGGACACATCTGCGTTTGCCATTGGCGCCATTGTATCCCAGGTCAGAGAAGATGGAACAGAGCACGTAATGGGTTATGGACGACGTACGCTCAGCAAGACTGAGAAGTGGTATGGCACCACCAGCTGGGAATTATTAGCTGCTGTATACGTTAGCAGGTATTATAAACACTTTCTGTATGGAAGACTTTTTACCCTTCATACAGACAATGGCTCACTATGCTGGCTCAGGAATCTAAAGAATCCCGAAGGCCAGATAAGGAGGTGGCAGTAATCCGCGCATGCCTATTACCTCACAGTCACTCATTGCCCAGCAAACTGCATGGTCACGCCAATGCCTTGAGCCGAATAGGTCAAGGATGATGCTGAAGTGGCCACTGTAACACACAAAACCGTTTCCTACCTACCCAGAAGTTCAGTGTGATGACTGGATAGTGGAAAAGCTCGTGCATGCCCAGCAAACAGATAGGCACGCATAAGACATATCCACCTGGATCATGGAGGGTGTGTGTCTTCCAAGGGAATACATTAGTGCCTTATCCTCTTCGGCTAAATATTACTATCAGCGATATGTCGAATGCTGTATGTGCAACAATATCAAGGATCCCCTCATTGTCCCGGAATGCTTTCGCATTTCAATGCTGGAACAACTCCATGACAATGCAGGGCATCTGGCCGTAGAACATACCACTGAAAGGATTAAGACCCATTTCCATTGGATCAATATATGGAATAGCATAAAGGCATGGGTGGCCAAATGCATGCCCTGTCAACGCCGATTTGTTGGCCAACCACACCTCGCGCCATTGCAAACGAAAAGCCGAAGGTGAGCCGTGGGAACTAGTGTCAATAAATATATCCAAATACTCTATGCTTGCTTTACGAAGTTGGTAGAGGCATTTGCTTTGCCGGACCAAAAGGCAGCCACTGGGCCTCTGAAACCTGGGCCAAAAATTCAAAAGTATGTCTTCTTCCAAGCTCCAACTTTCTGCATGCCTATGTGCCTATCTCTAATACAAACGTGTCTCAGACGTCTCTCCATCTTTTTTGGCTACGATACCCAATGAGAAGTCTATAATACTCGTTTGGTAAATAACTAATGGTCATATGTGGTATGCACCGTTAACCCTTTCACGATGAAGCTGGGCAAAACGGCCTCTGTAGTGGTCTTGAGAAATACCGATTTGCAGGCTAAGAGAAGACTATATTTCAAAATTTACAACAGAAACTCCAGTGGTAATATTTCAAAAATTGTTTTCTCTTGGCCTGCAAATCGATATTCAATAAGTAGATATTTTAATTTTTTGAACAAATTTAGTTATTAAAGGGTTACTCGACATCGCTCGTGCCGTTGTGCCAAGCTAGGAGAGTGTGCTGTAGTGCGGATGTTCTTCGTATGCCAGGGGTCGAGTTCAGACCTGACTGAGATGTTTCAGCTACGCCCCTCTAGTATGGACACGTGGGCCTATACTCGTAGCATGTTCAATAGGAGCATAAAAATGGTAGAGTCCGTAAACCTGCACATCGCGCATGAACGCTATTCTAGATAGGACACGGCAGGCAATTTGTATATTTTTGGCCGTTTTGTCAAATCATAAATACGGCACCCGTCCTACCAATTCTTGGATGGATTTTTATCTGAATGCATCAACAAACAGATACATTTTTACAGAACAAGAATCTGACAAGGATTGCTAGAAATATCCCCATTTTAAAATCCAGTTAAATATAACTTGGAATAGCATTTACCCCATATCACGCGTGTTCCAAGCTCCATTACCGTGCAACCTATGGGCAATATACACCAGTGGTTTCCAACTACTAAACGTGTAACCGTGATCGGCCCGCCGGCTCCTTCCATGCGACAAATAAATTTTGGACATCCCTAACCAGAGACCAGGCAGCCAAAAGCACATTGGAACTAATTATCCAATAAACTGTGCGAAAAGTGATTGGGCCTTGTCTTAAATAGATATGGTTCTATAAAACGCTTTTGTTTCTATCCTTGTTATATCAGTTTGGTGTTTTGGACACAGGCTGGGAGTCACTCTTCGGCATGGTACCCTGTCATCACATCAACATTATACTTGCAGTCGGCTTAAGGAGTTTGCACTTACAGTCCGTTCCGATATGGAGGCTTGAGCTTGCTCCCGTGAGAAGGCACCCTAATTATTTAAGGCCACCATATGTCGGATAAAAGACTTGATGGCAGTGAATGGAGCGGTACTGCTCATCTACGATAGAGGCATTAATTCTCTGTGGACTGATCCTTTCCTTCGCTTGCTTTCCCACCAGTACCTTCAGTAATTGACTTGTATCTGGCTTTTCCATCATTCCGGCAGGGTAGCACATTGACAGGGGCACTGGCGTAAGTGGGAACTGAAAAATGTGCTGCAAATCAATATCTCTCTTTGAAGCTAGAATAACAAGGCTTCCCCTCAAATCCTGAGTACATTTTAGCACAGCGACACACTTGTCCGTAGTCCTTCAGTTGCTTGCACAATAAGTCTGAGAATGTTTTGAGATGAGCTTTTGGAATCCTTGCCTCAAATCCACCAGCATCATTCTCACATACTAGAAGGAATTCTTCATGCCGTGCCTTTCCATTTGCTGGAACATTCAGCAGACTTTCTCGCACCACTTCATTGGTTGCTCTTGCAGTATGTATGTTGTAGAGTATCGGCACCAAAATATCTTCTCACGATGGAATGGATTTATGCTGTCCTTGATTTGGTTGATGAATTTGTTCCAGTGTTTCCTATCCCTCTGTACATGTGTGGGTCGACGGTCAGCCATGGTATCTTCATTCGCTCCTAGGCCAGCCATTTCATGTAGGAGACGAATAAAGGAAGTGTGTATGTGGACTTTACTACCATCCATCTAAGACGAGAACCATAGGTGTTAGTTGAAGAGGTTATTCCTGTGAGTCAGGAAGCAGCATCGGTATTGATGGTTTTCTCGAGTGTCAAATCTGCAGGGCATATGCTGAAGGGGTGATCTGTTCTAGAGACAGTGAAGGCGCTTTGGTCTAGTATCTCACACAATCCAGAGTGGGGATCTTCTACATTCAATAAGTCCAGCTGGAACTTTATCAGCCAGCGGCAGTAGTTGGCATGGTTCGTGGTGAAGAACATGTTAGTGATTCCCGTTAGGGAGTATATGTACAGGTCAAGTTTGTTCGTCCTTGTCGACCTCTCCAGATGGTGTACTGGCGGATGTAATCAATGTACATCATCCAAAACTGGTCTTGTATCCATGTGCTCCAGATCTTATTTCTTCCTTGTATAGCTCATAGTCTGCAGCGCAAGCCAAGATGGCACTTGATGTTATCGCTTTTTATCTTCTACTGCCTTCGTGGCTTAAAATGGCCAAAATCATCTGGTCATGCAGACTTGTATTTTACTAAACTCGCATCACCAGGATCGGGACAACCGGCCCCATAGTGAAGGAATGCGGACGTCCAGGCTATACCATCATGCATGGATGTGTCATACACACCTACTGGGTGTGCTATGCGGTAAGATAATCATGAGAAAAAGAACATTAAGATTCCGTCATTCGTTAACCTGGAAACATACAACCTGCCTTGTATTGTCCGGAAGCATTGATTTGATCATGTCTCATTTAATTAACCCGGCTTGTGTCAACAGGGCTTCAAAGTGCTAAAAATTCTACGTCTATGAATTAACCGTTCAACTGTTAAAATTTCTCAAAAAAATTGAAATATGTTCTCAGGATATGTCCATTTGCAGGCGAAAGGAAATAGTATTATTTAAATTTCCCACTGGAATTTATTATTTTTAAATAGCTCTTTTTGTTGGACTGAAATTAGATATTTCTTACGACCACTGCACTTTTTGGCCAGCTTGTCCATTATTTTCTGGGTTAATGGACAAGAAAATACACATTTTCACTTAGTCAGTGTCCATTTGTAGGCTAAGATGATGTTTAGCTCACTAACCGAGCCAGTCATTCCAGTGAGAAATTAAATAAAATGTCTTCTCTTGTGCTGCAAATTGACAATCCTCACAGACCACAGCAGATGCCGTTTTTGGCCGACTTAAAGGTTTAAGTTGACACAAGAGGGAGTAAGCATTCTATATGAAAGCAACTGAGATAGTGAACTCTTCTTAACCAGAGATGACCAACATTGTTATTAGCCCTGAATGTTTTAACTTAATTATGCCTTATATGTGATCAATTGGATACATATACCTGGTACTGGTTTAGATTTATTATTGGGAACTCATCGCGCTCCGTTATACTGTAATCTATATGACAACAGTCTACGCATATGCTCGTACGCTCATCTTTTGGTATTACTAGCCTTTCAAATGAACTTTTCAATTTTCATAACTGAGGTATATTACGTCATTAGGATTGTGACGTCAGCTATTTAGTGCCCCTTTTAACATCTGGAATATGAAGAAATATTAGCACAGGAACTTGTGTTAGGCAGCCAAGCATAATACTATTGAGCTTCTCGTTGTCAATATCTGAAAAGACATATAACCAGGTATTGAGCATGTATTGCAAGGAATGTGTGTTATTATTAGCCTGATTATTCTTAGTGGTATTATTATATTAAATCTTAATGAGTAATGGTTTGCAATCAGAGGCGGATCCAGGACTAGTTAGCTAGAAGTCTGATCACTCAAGTACTTCTAGTCAATGGATCTTCCCAGTTTTGGTTATGCCAGCCCATCCCAAGGTAAGCTCCACCCCCACCTGCCTCGTGTTGGGATCAATCGATCACTGATATCTCACTGACTATATGTTGACATGGCAGCAACAATGCCCAGTCAAAATATTCGACAGAATGTTTATTAAATAGTAAAGGCATGCAATTCATACGATACACATCGTTACAGGTATTTATGAATTCCAAAACTTAGTCAATGGAATCAAACTGTAACCCATTGGTAAATTATTTGATATGATCCTTAATATAGAGAACCTAATTTGATCAGTTACCCGAACCTCATCAGCTACACATAAGACTATTAGGATGAATAAGATGGAATGGTATCGCCATGGTATGGTAACCATTCATACTCATGCCTGGTAGGGTACTTGTCCAAGCACTAGAAGGTACAATTACTGATTATTATCTATTAGTTGATTGCTTATGATTGTGTTATTGTCATTGAATGCTTGTTTAGGGACTTGGTAATTATCCTTTAGACAAATAAATTGTGGCGGCCCATTTGCTCATTTGCTACAACTTTTGAGATAGTGTTTTACTCCTATCATTTCTCGACGTGATGGAGCGCTTTACCGAGTTGTCTGCCTCTGCAGAAGAGGGGAGCGTATGTCTCCATACAGACCACCACCAAGATTAGCTGTGGTCCACCCAACGAGAAGGCATACAGACATTATCCTGCGACGCCACTCTTGACATAAATCCTCTTGGCGCGAATATGTGCATGGGTCCACTGGAACGAAGAAGTTACACTGGCTCGTTATGCAGCCGGCAATATTCCTATGAGACCCAAGACCCCTGATGGGTGCCGTGTTGTGGAGAACACACAGGGTGGCTGCGTTGCCGTCCTCTAACACGGACGACGGCAGGATACCTGGCCAGTGCACAGGGATTGTGTGAAGGCAACGCAGACTAGCACACTAGTGTCCACCCAGTCGTATGTTGAAGGCCTTACCGTTTCCATGACGATACATTGCAGGCACTATATCATAGCCTGTAACAGCACCTAGAAACATGAAATGCTTACTGATGTCCCTGATGGCATGTTAAATACCGCAACAACGCTTTCATATCAGAGCTGTCATTCAGAACACATGTTAGTCTGATGAATAACATACCTGGATTCAATACTGTGCCATGTTCCCTGACCTTGGTGGTCTTACTCATAGTGCCGATTGTCGCCACTCTGTCACTGTGGTGAAGCTTGATGTCTGCACACTGCTTTGCAGTTATTTGCAATGTCACTGCATGTCCAATTTCTACATCATCATGACAATTCACAGATGTTTCTGAAACAATAGCAGTTGACATGGACGCGATATGATCTGGCAAAATGGTGGGTGTGCCTGAAGCCGAAATGTGACACGCTTCTTGTTGTCCCATGATTAGGACCTTTAGGAGGGGCCTTTGTGTTGCTCTTAGCGAGTAGTGTATATCCCTGTGAACCGCTCCAGTGCGTCCGCCCAAGAATTCAACACGACGTTGGATGGTAATATAGCCCTTCTCTGTAAATTGTGTATACTCGTGTATTGGCATGGTTTTCTCTAAGGCTTCCATTTACTGTACATGCAGCTGGACAGACTTCGCATATGGAAGATGCCCTGCGGCGTAGTGATTTGGACCCATTTCCCCACACAATAAAGGTGGAACCTCAAGTCCCTTATACTCTCCGCACAAATGAAGAGTTGCAAGATGACCACTTGTCGGATATACTGAATCCAGAATTTGCCTGTTCGGGTGCTCTTCCTGATAAAGGTGTGAAAAGATCTGGATTAACTGGGTGATGCACTCCTCTTCAGCCACGTCAATGACGTTCTGTTGCCGGCCATGATCCATGCAGCCAGGTGTTTCCATTAAGGCACAGATGAGGGCTACAGAGGTAAGGAAGTTAGCACGATGTGCGTGTGAGAATGGCGTGTTGCATGGCTGGTTAACATGTGCACAATTCATCCTTTGGCATATGTCATTTCCCACAGTTCTGCTAGTCCACTTCCCGCTATAATCTGGCCAATGCTACCAAGGTAAGACATCGGAAAATTGAAGCCACTGAGACGAAAACCGTTATGTGTAGAGGTTGGTCAAATGTAACTGGGCATATTAGTAATAATGCATACAAATCGTGCTTGGTTTTATCCCTATTGATGAAGGCGAGGACTTCTAATCTGGTTGTCTCATATTGCCAACTCTTCATTCCACCTTCATGAAGCCACTCCACTAAGGACGTGGGATTAACGGAAGGATATAACCAGCAACCCACAAATATTCTAGAGAAAATGTTGAGCGCAGATGCTTGGTTTCCAGGTCATGAATAATGAGGGGCTATATTATAACAAAATGCAGTCCCAGAACAGCTGATTTGCTATATTTTTATAGGAATGTTTCCAAATATGTCAGCGGTTTCAGCAGATGGTATGTTGTTGCGCTTTTAATGGGTGACCTAGCCGCAATGTCAGGTGAAGTTTAAAAAGCTGTGGTATCCATATTGTGGAACACTTTCATTAATAATCTAAACAGTATGAAAGACGCCTTATCAAACGTCTCGAAAAATCTTCATTAGATACTACACTGATATAGATGCACTAAATACAGGCCAGTGTACAAACATAATACCAACATAGCAAAACGGTCCTACTTCATGACTGCCTAGTTGTAGCAAATTACTCAAGCCAGTAGTTATTGGAGCGACAATTATTTTTTCTCAGAAAATGGTAGCCATCTTAAATTTTAAGATTTTAATGTTTAATCATGTAATTAATGATGTAACTTGATTGCTTGTATTTCAAACTCTATGTTTAGATACTTTATTTGAATTTCTATCACGGCTGGTGGCAAAGATATGATGGAATGAAGAATGGCGGTCATTCTGGACGCCATCATGGCCACCATCTTGAAGTTTGTAATTTTAATTTGGCCACGGCAGTGGTTGCGATTGTGATGGGGTGGAGTGGGTGGAATGGCCGGTGATGGCAAGAACAGTTGTGAATTATCAGAAGGTTTTTTTACCTCATAATAAAAAAATGTCACAAGTTAATTGGCGTCACGGTGGAAATGGCATAAGTCCGTCGCAAAATTGTATGAATTGTAAGTCTTTATTGAATTTACAATATAATAAACATTATGTTGAATAATAATTAGGTTGACATTGGGAGCT
Organism: Chaetoderma sp. LZ-2023a; assembly: GCA_034401795.1. Lineage (NCBI taxonomy): Eukaryota > Metazoa > Mollusca > Caudofoveata > Chaetodermatida > Chaetodermatidae > Chaetoderma > Chaetoderma sp. LZ-2023a. The sequence goes on from CM067367.1 coordinate 42,072,200, forward strand.
ACTCAACCGATTTTAATCATTTAAAGGTGCATATTCATACGAAATGCTTGAAAATAAAATTGTTAAATTTGTATACATGTAGAGGCTTATATGGTGTATCTGGTTTAAACGTGATTTATTTGTTCAGATGGAAGCACGATAAGACTTAGAGTCTTATGCCCGTGTCTCCCATACACATACAGATTATTCAAAACTTTTTTACAACAAAATGGCGGCAAATCATAATAGTTTAATTAATTGTAGTCTATTGGTGTGCATAAGTATGTGAATGTTGAGTGTGAGGTGGGGGAGAGTAGGAAGAAAGACCGAGACAGAAAGGGAGAGGGGGAAAGGGGGGGGGGGGAGAGAGGGTGAGAGATAGAGAGAGCGAGGAATAAGATCAAATGGAAGAATAGCAGAGGTGAGCTCTAGGTGCTGCCTTCGCCCCGACCTGTACGTGTTGGGCTGCTGTCCATTTACCCGTTAAACTATAAGTTCGCAAACAGGAAGCTACTGAAAGCGGTTGGTGTTAATTATGTATTGACATACCGTATTACAGATCAGTTTGTTCATTTCCAAGTTGGTAGTGTAAGTCCCGTATAGAAGCTGGTTGACCGTAAGATTAGCAAGAGAAATATCGTTCAAGGCAAGCTGATTTTGGAAAACGACTCTTTGCTCGTTAAAAAGGGCACACTGTAAGAGGTAGTGGTTTGTGGATTCATCATTGTGCCCACAAGAACAACTGGCAGATTCCGACAAAAAGTTGTCAAATAGATGTCGGTTTAAAGAACTACAACCATTTCGGAGCCTGCATAGCATTATGTTGGCAAACCTCGGGCCTACGTAATACCACTCAGGGGGTTGTCGTATGGATGACATAGCCTTGAGTTTGCTTTTAAATTCTAGAAGAGTGACAGAATCTCTCACCGGCACAGGAAGCATATTCCAGGCGCGGATCGTTGCTGGGAAAAAGGATCAATAATCATTTAAAGGTGCATATTCATACGAAATGCTTGAAAATAAAATTGTTAAATTTGTATACATGTGGAGGCTTATATGGTGTATCTAAATGTAATGAAACGAAATAAATCTTAACATCTGGTGATTTCATTTCATATAATTAATAAAATGTTTAGTTGCTAAGTTGAGGGACTCGTGTCTCTAATTCAATTTCACAAGTTTAAAGATTATATTAATTATTATGTAATTTCGTTTCCTTACATCTAGGCTCATAATTTAAACCTCTAAATTTATATAATTTAACAATCTTATTTTCAAACATTTTGGTGTGAATATATGTACCTTTGACATTCAAACTGGCAAAACAGCTACTGCAGTGACCTTCAGAAATCCTCATTTGCAGACCAAGAGAAGACGATTTTTTGAAAATGTACGACTGGAATGACTGGCGTGATTACCGAGCCAGGCATTCCATGTGGCAAATTTTCAAAATAATAATTTATGAGAAAATTTAAATTTTGTTGAACAGATTAGGACGAAGATAGCAGATAGAAAGTGATGGCAAAGTGTCTACCTAGAATTCAATCACCTGGAAACCATTGATCCAATGTTATCATAGAGGCATAGACTGATGATGGAGACAATGGATGAATTTATCGGCACATGGAAACCAGACTTTATAATATTTTCCTCATAAACTGGTAAATAACAACACATAAATAAGCATATTTAGGCCTATATTGGTTTTATTCTGAGTCTGAGTGGAAACGATATTTATGCGTTAACATCCACCACACAGTATATGAATACGACAGTTCCCTTTGACAACCTATGCCTATACAAGGCCTGAGTGTAATAAAGTGAACATGAATTTGAACTTGACAACCAAACCGGACAGGACGTTGTTCCCACCAGGAGCAAAGCTCTATGGATTAAGGTCAGCATTGCAGGCACTAAACAACATATTGCCAACATCAACAGCCATTGTCCCCAGCTGTGGGTCACACTGGCCGACCAGAGGACCGAGACACTTGCTAGTAGAGTTGATTGGACTGAAAGACGGAATAATAATAATAATAATAATAATAATAATAATAATAAATAATAATAATAATAATAATAATAATAATAATATTTACTGAAGTAACTGTAAATCTGCGATGTCTGACCATGAAGAAATATCATAAAGCCTCTTCTTAAATGATCATTGAACATGCCTGATGCAGATCCGATACAATTTCTAGGTGTAGTCACAGACCAAGGATCCATGCTTGAAATCCACATAGGTTTACACTAAAAGGTCACGTTGACACTCAGGATAAAATAAGGTCTGTTTTCTAACATACTCTTTGAAGTTGCTTGATGAACGGCAAGTAACTTATGCCAAAAATGAAAGTTGGAAATATTTACCCGTGAATGACATTGACCCCCAACGGAGATATTAAAATTTTGGGGTGTGGGGGGGGGGGATTATTTAGATCTCTTAGTGTTGTAGAATCAGGTCAGGTTTGAAGAGGATCGGAAGAAAAAAGTAGGAGCAAACACTGTTCACATCATGCTACAATAGGTTTATTATGGGGATATGTGGCACGGAAAAGCTGATTTCCCGAAAACTGTTGAATATACCAAATTCAAATTTGAGAGCGAAACAAGTCAATATATGACCTAGAAGTCAACCAAATTTGAGGTCGATCGGAGCCAGAGTACTTTTGACACCAAAATGTGCGCCAGGTGGCCATTTAAAAACAAATTTCAACATTTTTCATATTGAGTTCATTTTTGCAAAAAAAACACCCAAAAAACTTGTATATTTCACCACCATAGAAGCCAGTTTGAAAAAAATGTTTTTCGAAAATGTCCTGCATTAGTAACATCCCAACCAAGTACGGTAGTGGTCGGATCAAAACTCTAGACGACACACCAGCACAGAGGGCCTTTGAATTCGCCGTACTCGCCAGCAAATACAAAGCCTGACGAGGGCGTCATTGCATGAATCTGCTAAGCGTGGTACGAGGTGGCCTCAAGAAAGCAGGACACTCAAGTCAATAATGGACATGAGGAAGCTAAGGATTTCGGCTAAGGAGAAGACACAGTGGACAAAAGCGAAGAAGGACTGATTGCAGCTGTAGGATGTTTCTACTACTACATCCGCAGAATACAGTAATCATACAAACAAAGAAACCCCCAGATTTCATGCTTTATGAAATTGCTAGAAGCAAATCGTGCATAAGAAAAGCAAAACAGACATTTGAATGTAAAGTGGCAAGTAAAAGCAAGAGAAATCTCAAAGCTTTTTGGACCTATGTCAGGAGTAAAACGGTGCTACGTGGATCAATTAGTAGGCTAGTAAACTACATAAACCAGCTAGTGGCGCAATGACTACAGATGATAAAGAAAACAAGTTTTTCTCAAGTTTGTTCACTTCAGAAAATCTTCATTCTACACCAACCATTAGCCCTAGATGCAATTGTGTAGTACCAAAAGATATAATAACATCGATCGCCATCGAAAATAAATTGAAAGGGCTCAACCACAATAAAAGCAATGGCCCGGATGTAAATACCAATGAGAATATTAAAGGAAGCTGCTAAAGAAATTTAGTGCACCACTATGCATAATCTTTACCACGTCTCTAGAAGAAGGTGTATTAGCTGACATCCGGAAAATGGCAAATGTATGCTGCATACACAAAAATTATCTCTACCTTGTGTAAAGTGCTAGAATCTTTTATAAGAGACAGCAATGTAAATTTTCTGGAAACAGGCAATCTATTTAACACATGCCAGCATGGATTCAGAAATAATAGATCATCTAAAACTCAGCTACTAGAATACGTCGAAGATATAACAGCCAAACTTTACTCAAGTGAACCTATCGATGCAGTGCAGTATATTTAGACTTCTCAAAAGCATTCGATAATGTACCAAACCCACGACTCCAAACAAAGCTGAGAAGATATGGTATTGGCAACAATTTAGTAAGATGGATAGGAGACAACCTATGTAAGAAAAGTCATTGAGTAAGAATCAATGACGTAACATCAGATTAGATAGAGGTGACCGGCGACGTGCCACACGGGAGTGACCTGGGACCTGTATTTTTTCTGATATACATATACATATATATATATATATATATATATATATATATATATATATATATATATATATATATATATATATATATATATATATATATATATATATATATATACACCTGTGCAAAAGTTAAGCACCAGCAAAAACAATAGAACGTAGAAACATGATGGTACAACTAGGCTGCCATACTTTTTGTCCCCGCGTTAGCTGACATAATTCCAAGTACGAAATGCACATGCATGCATGACTTCACGCCGCTTGATGTCCGTGCGTGGCGGGAAACAGCACACGTGTTCAGTTATGTAAAAGTCAAGTTTGAGGTGTAGAACATTACATACAGATTTAGGCGACAAGATTAGGAATTTTGTGTTCATGACCGTGGTTTATTTGTACAGAGAGAATTAGCTCTTGATCGTGAACCGCTATGGCAAGACGAAGGTTAAGTGATCGTGTGAAATGGCAAATCATAGGCATGCATACCACTGGTATGTCATGCAGAGAGATTGGCAGACAGCTGAACATTAACCATACTGTAATCAGTCGTTTGATTGCAAAACATGGGCAAACTAACGAGGTGAACGACAGGACTAGATCTGGAAGACCGAAGAAGACTACTGCCCGTGATGATCGAGCCCTAGTACGCCTTGTTAGGAGATCTCCATTCACCAACAGCAGAGTGCTCAGCCAGCAATGGGAAACGCGCAATAGAGTGTCAATGTCTACCGTCAAAAGGAGACTGTATGCTGCTGGCATGAAAGCTAGGAGACCTGTCAGACGTCCTCTCCTCACTGCACACCACAAAGAGGAGCGTCTGAGGTGGTGCAACGAAAGAAGACACTGGAACATGAGATCCTGGAGACGGGTACACTGGTCCGATGAAAGTCGGTTCCTGCTTCATGCCACATATGGTCGAACTCGTGTATGGAGGTCCAGACGCACGGCGTACGACTAACGTAACATCATGGAAGAAGTTCCATTTGGTGGAGGTTCCGTTATGATATGGGGGTGCATCTCATTTGATTGTAAGCTAGATCTGTGTACTGTACCTGGAACACTAAATGGACAAAGATATCAAGATTCCATACTGGATAGAGTTGTGGTCCCTCATTTTGTAAATCATGCACCTGGAACCCACCCTATATTCATGGATGTCAACGCCCGACCACATCGTGCTAGAGCTGTGCATGAATACCTCCGCCAGAATGCCATCGAAACCCTACCATGGCCAGCAAGGAGCCCTGACATGAACCCTATTGAGCATATATGGGACATTCTGGGAAACATGGTGAGAAGGAGGGATCCTCCTGTGCAGAACCTACAGGAATTAACAGACGCACTCCATCTTGAATGGCAACGAATACCACAATGGCGTATCAGTCGGTTGGTGACCAGCATGAGACGTCGTGTCCAGGCCGTCATCCAGGCACAAGGTGGATATACCCGGTATTAATAATGACAGTCTCAAACTCGTGCACAGATGTTAAACTTCGTTTTCAGACACCATTAATGACAATCTAGCCACGTGTGTCAACTGTAGGGCAATAGTTGTCAGTTGTGTCAACGTAACCATATTCAGGCCTCGTTTTCAAGTTCAAACAAAAACATACAGTGTTTCCCCACCATCATAATCAGCATTCCTCTAGTTGCATTATTACCTCTTGCACTAAGATGGATGGGTACATAAATGTTTATGCTATTGCTTTCTTCATAGCACATGAATATACCCTCGCATGTGCGTAAAAATAGGGTGGTGCTTAACTTTTGCACAGATATATATATATATATATATATATATATATATATATATATATATATATATATATATATATATATATATATATATATATATATATATATATATATATATATATATATATATATATATATATATATATATAAATAAATAAATGACCTACCTGACCAACTAACCTGTCACTGCAATATAGTTGCAGACGACACAAAGATATATGGCAACCCAGTTACGAGTAAGATTCAAGACAACATACACAAAGTATTAAGTGGTCGCAGGCATGGCAACTCTCTTTAAACACAGAAAAAATGCATGCCATACACCTCAGCAGAAAAAACACTCAAACCAAATACTATATGACAGATACGCCCGATATGCATCCTGTATCAACGTCAGGGGTAGAAAAAGACGTGGGAGTGCATATCGACAGAACATTTCTTACATATAGCTAATATCGTATCCAAGGAGAACAGCACATTAGGACTAATCAAGAGAACCAAGATTGAAAAGGCAATCACAGCTGTTAGAACGAGTTCAACACCAAGCAACAGAACTCGTCCCGCAAATCAGAGAGTATAGCTACACGGAAAGACTTGAAGCATTAAATATAATGTCACTGAAATATAAACTGTTTCGGGGAGATTTAATTGAAACATTCAGGCTAATCAGGGATCTATATAATATTGATAAAGACTACTTTTTCTAACCATTCGGTATTACACAGACCAGAGATCATAAGTTCAAGCTCAACATGAAACGCGTCAAGAAAGATATTCGTAAGCACGTTTTCGCCAATATAGTGGTACCCCAGCGGAATTCACTGCCAGCTACCATAGCCGAAGCAACAACAGTAGAATTATTAAAGAGCAAACTAGATATCAGCTTCAATGAAAGAACATTTGAGTTTGGAGTAGCCTCTGTATTGGCAAGAACGTGCTGGGTAGCGATTTCAATTATCTGTAGATAGGTCTCTGCCTTCCACGTCCACACTTTGTGGTAGCATGAAGAAACACTAGCATAGAGAAGGAGACTCGGATAGCGATACACACAAAAGGTTAAAGCAACAGCAATAAGACCAAATACGGCCTCCACATGTAACCAAATGTTAGACGCAGCAGAGCGTAACTATGAGTGTAGGCGGCACATGCAGCTGACTCGGGAACCCATCTGCATCACAGCATTTCCACAAAACAATGCTAAACAATACAAAACTCTTAAATTTAATTCACTGATATACTGACGGTTTCGAAGAGACTTAATTAAGCGACAACAGTCAAATCATTCAAGAACAAACTAGGTATCTACTTCAAAGAAAAAACACTTGAATTGGACTGAGCAAGCCATACTACAACAACAACACTGAGGCAATAACAAGACAATTGCTTATGCTTCGTAAAATGATGCTCACTTGCAAGACGCCTGGTCAACAAGTGCGACAATACATGCACACGTGGAAATCAGGACTTAAATATAAATATCGTCTCAACTACGCGACCTAGAGAATGCATGTGGCCAATTATAATACTAGATTATTATCTATAACATTAACATCTTTTTGGTTCTCTTATTATCTCTATTATCACCTAGACCTTTCTCCATCTACCGCAATGATTTGGAATCATATCTACTGAATTATAATGCCAAACAAATAGAACTTAAAAATGAAGACCAAGAAATTGCAATCTATTTCAAATTACTTGTTTTGCTTTATGCCGACGACACTTTATTGTTAGGAGACACTCAGCATAATCTGCAACTAGCACTGGATGCATTTGGATCTTATACAGATATTTGGAAACTTAGAGTTAATGTCGACAAAACCAAGATAATTTAATTTGGCACCACAATGTGATATTTAAGGCAGCAACATTTTGCCATCAATGATAAAGAGATCGACGTGTGCATTGATTATATATACTTAGGCATTAAATTTAGCTATAATGGGTGACTAATTAAAGCACAGACTCATATATCAGAACAGGCCCGCAAAGCCTCCTATATGTGCTCCTGCGGCACTCACAAAATCTCGACCTGCCTATTGATTGTACGTTAAAGCTATTACATCAAACAGTTGAGCCAAGCTTGCTATATGGCTGTGAAGTTTTAGTAATAGCGAAATGCGAATAGTATGAAAAAAATTAAACATGAGTTCCTGAGACACACACACAAAGTAAGAAAAAACACACCTAAATATATGATTTATGGAGAAGTAGGATAAATGCCTATACGTGAACAGCGCATGTTGAACTACTGGCTCAGACTAATATCCGGGAAACAGACAAAGCTAACCACCAACATGTACTCATTCTTACTTGCAGATTACACTCAGAATGGCACACGTCACAAATGGTTAAGACATATAGAAAATATATTAAATGAAGTAGATCTTACTTATGTATGGACAACGCAAACTACAGATGGTGTGCCAAACTCGCGATACATAAAACAAATACTGATGCACCAATATCAACAGAAATGGCAGCAACAACTAACAGAACCTTGGAAGGGAAAGATACATAATGTGTTTAAAACAAATATAGAAATGGAAAAATACCTGCTATCACTAACAGATAAAAATTAGATTTACATTTACCCGTTTTCGCACAGGCAATCACCATGTGCCAATTGAAAAGGGATGGTGGGAGGGCATAGGTAGAAATAAGAGAATATGTAACCTTAGCCAATGAGGTGACATAGGTGACGAGTACTACTATCTTTTTACTGCTGAACGATTAGAAGCCCTACCATACTACTATCGCAAGCGGCCAAACTTTCATAAATTCTACCAACTTTTTACAACAAGCAAATTAAAACTATTAATAAAACTGTGTAAATTCATTCGCATAATTGTAAACACATTCTGGTATGGAAAGACTTCAAGAGCTCGTCATCCTTATAACTGCCTCAAATATAACAACTTCCTATTATCTAGCTTACCTCAATCAATAGACGACGACGATGGCGATAATACTAATGATAATAATGATGATAATAATGATTATATAATAATAACAATTACTATTTTCCATGTAGCCGTCATTGACCATGTAAATATTTGTATTATTGTTCCCCATATGCCACATGGTGGCCTGGGTGTAAATAAATTGAATTGAATGGAAAATTGTATAAAATTATGGACGTTTGTTAACATATTTTCATTGTCTAACTCTTCATTCGATAATTTGTTACTTTCCTTCAATAAAATATCCAGCGAAACATCTGGCATAATTGACTAAACGGGACTATGAATAAGTCAAGTCTTTATTTGCCAATTTTTGGCCATTAAAATTATAATATAAGATGTTTTAAGTCTTTGACAATAGGAGCATCTGGGATGATCAAGTAGGTGAACGCGGAAGAGATCGATGGTTAATGAACCTTTCCATTTTATCCATCCATCATATGACGTCATAATCCACTACGGGGCTTGTAGGATGGCGTCATAATCAATGACGTCATGAATGACGTAGAGAGAGAGAGAGAGAGAGAGAGAGAGAGAGAGAGAGAGAGAGAGAGAGAGAGAGAGAGAGAGAGAGAGAGAGAGCGAGAGCGAGAGCGAGAGCGAGAGCGAGAGAGAGAGCGAGCGAGCGAGAGCGAGCGAGAGAGAGAGAGAGAGCGAGCGAGAGAGAGCGAGAGAGAGCGAGAGAGAGCGAGAGAGAGCGAGAGACTTACCTGCATAAGACGTCATGTACTTGCATTTCCGAGTCGGGCTGATGGTATTGACGCAACAAGACTCGGAGATCTGCATGGCAGGCTCTTTGGTCTATATCCTGGAGACAGTCAATGTTGTTGATAATCGCTGAGAAATGGTTTTAATTTTAAAATGTAAAATTATTATTATTATTATTATTAGGCCTATTATTAGGCCTATTATTAGGCCTATTATTAGGCCTATTATTAGGCCTATTATTATTATTATTAGTAGTAGTAGTAGTAGTAGTAGTAGTAGTAGTAGTAGTGGTAGTAGTAGTGGTAGTAGTAGTGGTAGTAGTAGTAGTAGTGGTAGTAGTAGTAGTGGTAGTAGTAGTAGTGGTAGTAGTAGTAGTAGTAGTAGTAGTAGTAGTAGTAGTAGTAGTAGTAGTAGTAGTAGTAGTAGTAGTAGTAGTAGTAGTAGTAGTAGATATTGTCAACGCACTGGCTCAGAATCTTCAATAATTGAAAAAATTCAAAAATTTAAGATATTTTGGTTTATCCTACTGCCTGAGATTTGTCATTTTGTTTGAGGAAAGCCATATGGCATTAATGTTAACCCTTTACTGGTTAAATTTGTTCAGTAAAATCCAAATATGCGCTTACTTATTTAATGTACATTTGCAGGCACAGACAAGGTCATTCCCGAGAATACACCACTGGAACGACTGTCTCGGTTCCCGAGCCAGTCATTACAGTGGTAAATTTTCAAAAATACTCCAATCCCCGCCGGCAAATGGACATTGCCCAAGATCACTAAATTGACCGTTTTTGGGTGACCATCATGCAAGGGTTAATGTTGAATGATTGAGATGGATATTATGGATAGCTATTTGAGTTTTGCTTTTACCAAGATGTCACGTAGATTCGGATTTTTCTTGAACGCAATTACTGGTCGCTTGTTAAAGGGTTGTTTCAGTTTCTCCTGTAGGTTTTGATACTCATCTTTCAAAATTTTGGAAATTTCAACGTTTTTCCGATTATAGGTCAGAATGAATGGAATTTTGTCACGTTGATCAGATAAGCCTGGGTCCGAGTTTATTCCCCTTGGCCACTGTGTTTCGAGTTCTTTAATCCAAAACGATTCTCGAAGTTTTCTTTGTTTATCAGTTTCTTCTGCCGTATCTGAAAGGGGTGGCTGTTCAATCGGCATAATTTCAAAGTCACGAAGGACTAAATGGTCAGGAAGATTAAAATGTTCGGAAACATGTGTGTCTTCCTCTAGCCTAATATCTGAGAGGTGTCGAGTTGCCCGCCATCTTAATGGACATTTGGTTTCGCCGACATACTGTTTTTGGCACAATTTGCATGAAATTAGATAAATAACATTTTCAGAGTCACAATCTAGATTAGACTGAAGTTGGAACTTGCTTTTGTTCTGAAAGCTCGTGAAAGTATTCTGGTTTGGGAGAAATTCATCTAACTTGCACCTTTTCTTTCCGCATTTGCGAGATTCGCCTACACCTATAATAGGACGATTGTGAGAAATTTTGGTAGGCCGACGATTTGAGGCATTATCTGGAATGGATTCCAAGCCGTCTAATGTTTCAGATTTGATTTTGCGCAAGAATCGTGAGGAGTAACCTCGTGGTTTGAGGGCTTTGAATAGGGTAGAGCACGCTTCTTCAAAAAATTTTCTATCACTAGAATTCCTGTGAAAACGGATTATTTGTGATTTAACTATTCCTTTAAAAGTATGTGGTGGATGGAAAGATTTTTTGTGCAATAGCTGATGCGAATCGGTTGGTTTGAAATACACTTTGTAGTCTAAGTAGCCAGTTGTTTCATACTTTAGACCTTTATATACAGTTACATCCAGGAAATCTACGGACATCTCGTCAATGGTTGCTTTTAATTTGATATTCGGATCGTGATTGTTCAGAATTTCGAAAAATTCATCAAACTCTGCCTTTGTGTGTTGCCAAATCATGAAAATGTCATCAAGGTACCTGCGATAAATGAGGGGATGTTTTGGACACTTTTCTAACGCTTCCTCCTCCCACTCTGCTACGTAAATATTGGCAAAACATGGGCTAAAGCGCTTGCCCATCGCACAGCCGCAAATTTGTTGGTAAATTTCGCCATCGAATTCAAAATCATTGCCTTTCAGACTCAGCTCTAATAGAGCTATTACTTCTCTGTCTGGCCTGTTGGTGTCTGGGTAATTCACGAATGCTCTACGGATAGAATTTATACCCTTCTCGATGTCAATGTTTGTATACATAGCATCGATGTCAAGCGTGACCAAGAATGAATTTGGAGGTATCCAGGTCTCAGAGACCTGTGATAAGAAGTCTTCTGTGTTTTTCAAGAAGCTGGGGTGTCTATTTGCTATTGGCTGTAGATGGTAATCGATGTATTCACTGATTCTGTAGGATTCTGAGCCACAATCAGAGATTATAGGTCGCCCGGGCGGTGACATTGTGTCCAACCACGAATCTATGGGTTTATGAATTTTTGGCAAAAGATAGAAAGTCCGTGGTTTTGACTCAAGTTTAGCAAAGAGATACTTATGTTGCTTTTCGGTGATCTTCTTGCTATCGAGCAATTTTTGAAGAATCTCATTAAATTTGCTGCAATTATTTTGCCAAAGTGGTTTGCTTAGTTTCTGGTAATGCTTTGGGTTACTTAGTTGTCGTTGTGCTTCACGTTTATAGTTATCTTTAAGCATTATTACAGTCGCTGACCCTTTATCTGCAGGTTTGATGACAATTTCGCTGTTTTTAGACAATTCAATTAAGGCCTGGCGTTCCTCATAGGGTAAATTTGGTTGATCATTAGGGAATTTAGAATTTTTAACACGTTCTGAAAAGAGTTCTATGCTTTCACCGATCGCTGGGTCCAGGATTTTTACGTTTGGTGCCCAGCCAGTTTTTTCAATGAATGGTGGAATGTTACTATTAGAGTTACGAAAGAAGTCTGCTAACTTAATACGGTGACTAAATTCAGATGTTTCCATACAGCCATTATCTAAAAGAGCATCCAAACCTGTTTTAGGTTTTGGTGTTGGGACAAATGTAAGACCAAAATTGAGCAGTGACTGCTCTGCTTCACATAATGGGGAGCCAGTTAAATTGACAATATTACTGCCCAGTCCTGTTTCCGGGCGGATGTTACCCTGGCCCTTGTCTAGTTTAAATTTAGGAATTTAAGCCAGGCAGAATACATCGAGTTAGCTGTCTTCTCAGTCCAATGAATGTTATCCTTAACAACATTAAATTCGGAGAGTCTAAGTGCAGGAATGACAGTCACAGATTTTGATGATTCAGCCGTCGAATTGATGGACTGAATCGCCAACTTCTGCTGAGCTGTCAACCGACTTGAATAGTTAAGTTTTGCGAAGTAAATCGCAGTCTTTGGGAATTTGGACTTAATCGCACTGAGAAGCAGCATTAATCTATGTTTTGAACTAGAGATGGGTTCATTCATATCATTAATGCCAATGTTGATCACTATTTTCTCTGGTTTAAATGATCCAGTGTACTTTTGAATTAGTCCTCTAGCATGACACAATTTAGCTCCTGGGTAGCAGGCAACTTGCGTTTCAGGGTGGGGCTCAACATTAATGCGACTCAGGTTCGAAGCTCCAAAGATGAGTACTTTGTTCGTGAGAACAGGTAGTCGCCAGTCAATTTTGTTTTCGATTTCATGACGAAATTTCCAAAAAATATTATTAGGCCTATTATTATTATTAGTAGTAGTAGTAGTAGTAGTAGTAGTAGTAGTAGTAGTAGTAGTAGTAGTAGTAGTAGTAGTAGTAGTGGTAGTAGTAGTGGTAGTAGTAGTGGTAGTAGTAGTGGTAGTAGTAGTGGTAGTAGTAGTGGTAGTAGTAGTGGTAGTAGTAGTGGTAGTAGTAGTAGTAGTGGTAGTAGTAGTAGTAGTAGTAGTAGTAGTGGTAGTAGTAGTAGTAGTAGTAGTAGTAGTAGTAGTAGTAGTAGTAGTAGTAGTAGTAGTAGTAGTAGTAGTAGTAGTAGTAGTAGTAGTAGTAATAAGAATAAGAAAATAAGAATAAGAATAATAATAATATATCGTCCAACAAAGTTTTTCAAAAATGTAGGCCCTTGCACCAGTTTTCTTGCTATTGGCGCAGTAAAAGATCTAATATTGACAACAGAGTACTAAGTGTAAAATGCTGGGAATAAGGATTATGACACAATGAGTATAATTGTAAAGGCAAGGTCAATTCAGAATAGTGACTAGTTTCTAATGCATGCGAATTATATTGTCTCTGTACTACAATTTGAGCAAACACGTTTTTAGGAATACCTACTTTCCTTCCTTTCGCAGAGATAGAATATGGCATCCCTCACTGCATCCAGAGTCCGAGAGAACAATGGCACGTCAGCGCTAAATATCATTCCAAACGCTGTAGCCAGTTCTTCTTTATTGGCATTGTACATGGCTGCGACGCACTCATATCTTTGTTGCTTATTCCTACAAAGAAGACGTTTGCCAGCTAAGCCTCTAAAACCACTCTTGTGCCAGCAGCGCGCCAAAGCTAGCAGCATTCTAGCCTTCTCATATTAATTAGCCATATAACCTTTTCAGGAAAATTAAAGTTTTGCAAGCCAAAAAAATAGGGATTTTTTTAGTCTTACAAATGGACATTCATCAAGACCACTACAGAAGCCGTTTTGGCCAGTTTGATCATCAAAGGCGTAGGCCTAATGGTTAAGAAAAATATATATTTTGCTTACCCAGTGTCCATTTGCGGACCAGGAGAATAGTGTTTTTGAAATTTGACCGCTGGAATGGCTGCCTCTGATTGTGGCCATGTAACATAGGCCTACGTCTCTACAAATATTATCATTAATAACCAAGATCTCACTACTAACTCAATATCCCACAAGAGAAATCAGAAATTGCAGACCCTCGCCCTCCGTTTTTGTTACACAGTAGAGTTTTCGGGTTTTCCGGATTTTGAAGGACTTTTCAGATTTTCGTCGATCACGCCCAACGTCTGCAATCCTCGTGAATGGTCCGTATTAATTTTTTTAGCCAAATCGGACCAGTAGTTTCCGAGATATCCACAGATCCATAATTTGATCCGACCAGGATCCTGGTTCTCTTATCCGGATCACAGCAAAAGTCTGGAAATCATCTTGCACCGCAAATTCATTCGTTGCGTTAAGTCCACGTACGCACGTACACAGGCACGCTTGCAAACAATCACAATACCCTTTTCCCATTATGCGGCGATGGTAATAACCTCTATACGCATCCAATAGATGTATCCATTTCTAGATATATCCCGCCCATCTCCAGCTCAGCTCTAGCTAAGCTCCACCCAGGCTTGCCGTGTTGGGATCTATCGATCTCTGCACTCCCTCAATCTCAATTTCCTATACAGGTTAGCTGTTGAATATTTTGAAACTAATTGGACTGGGCCTGTTGCTGCCGATGGCGGCAACAGTGCCCAGTCAAATTAATTTCAAAACGTTTATTAAATAGTAAAGACATAAAATTCGTACACCAACGCTTAGTCCGTCATCAAGTAAGTGAGTGGGTTTGGCCTAATTGCCCATATAGGTAGTAGGGAAAAGGGCAGGTCCTGGTGGGCGTCTTTATTCATTCAAACATGTCAACCAGAACACTCGCATTTTGACCACTCCAAAAATGGGTCACACCCACTCGAAAACCACGTGACTCTGGAGGACCAATGAAAAACCGCATCTATCGCCCTTACGACTGTAAAAGTTCAAGTTCATGGTCACTTTATTACACTCAGACTATGGTGTGACGGTATACGTTTTAATTTGACTCATTTAATTCGTATCTAATAATTAACCATGGTTTTATATGACATAAACTCACTTTGAAAACTAAACATCTTAATCTAGTTTGAACGAAATGAATCGATGTTAGATCATATTTTGATTCAGTGCATAGAAGTACATGACCTAGCATTCTATAAGTGAATTATTTCACTATTCTACCGCTAAGCATATTTGACGTACAATTTATTAACTGTGCGTTTAACATTACTGTCACTCATGCTGTAACTTTAATTTTTATGAAAAAGAGTACCTTTTGAAAAAATCTCAATACCTCTGACGTCAACAGCGCCCATTCAAATTAATTTCAAAATATTCAGCAGAATGTTTATTAAATAGTAAGGACACAATTCGCACAACTTTACGGACTATTAAGCGTTTATGACGGACATAATCGCGTCATTTATGACGTAATTGATTATAACGTCAGCTTACATGTGACATAGTTGATTATGAATTCATCTGATTGCCTGAGAAACTGACTTCGTCTATTTCCAGAAAACTATACATGTAAGCTGTTGAATCTTTTAAAACTAATTTGACTTGGTGCTGTTGCTGCATATGGCATAAACAGCGCAGTCAAATTAGTTTGTACAATTTTTACAACTTGACTATTAAGCGTCAATTCATATATTCATATATTCTACCTCATGACGTAACTGATTATGACGTCAGCCTGCACGCAATGTTGTTGATTACAACATCATATGATTGATCAATAAACTGGAGTAATCACTCCTATCATCTCGAATTTCACTACAACGCCAAGTAGGACCTGCAGTCAGTGCTCGTTATCAAACGCTCAGGAATTCATTATTCAATGTTCAGACGTTGTCACTTGAAGAGAAACTCCACGTGTTCACATCATGTAGGCCGAATCGCCGGTTTTGACTTTTCAAAATGTAACAATAATATTTGATCAGTCAATGGACCTTTCCAGTTTTGTCTATGCCCCGCCCATCTCTAGCTAAGCTCCACCCACACCTACAAAGTCGCGTGGTGATAGATTGGATTCATCCATAATCAATAACCCACCCATCCCTGTAATTTAAAGGCCATATTCACATATTTAGAGGCCCGTGCCTCTATTTCAATTTCGCAACTTAAAAAATTATATTAATTTATATGGAATGAAATCATCATATGTTAAGATTTATTTCGTTTCGTTATAGGCTCACAGTTTAAGCCTCTAAAAGTGTATAATTTAAACAATTTTATTTTCAGAAATTTTACAGTGAATAGGCACCTTTAATGCGTCGATGAATGCAGCAAATTCTTTCGTAAATCTTTTCAGAAGTCGGATTTGCCTGCATAGATGATCTACCACCCCTATCAAAAAGTCTCTCACGAAGTGTCCGAATGTCGCCTTCCAGTTTATCCGTCCATCATATGACGACATAATCAACTACGTGACATGTAGGCTGACGTCATACTCAATGATGCCATGAATGATGTAGATAAGTACATCACGAACGCGTAATTGGTGACGGGCTAAGCATTATTGTACGAATTGTATGGCTTCACAATTTAATAAAGATGCTGTTTCATATATTCAGTCAAACAGTTGTAAAATATTCAACAGTTTACCTATAGAGTTTTATGGAAATTGATAGTCAGAGAATTCAGGGATTGATTGATCCCAGCCCGAGCGAGGTGTGGGTGGAGCTTAGCTAGAGGTGGGCGGGGCATAGCTAACACTGGAAAGGTCTATTGTTAAATTAGTAATGAACAAGGAGCTATTAACAACGTTGAAATTTCAAATATTTTGGATTTCCAGTGGAAATTAAAGAGTAGTCGGGAGTCAGGACCTCAGACACTTGTAAGTGATTCGAATGTGATTCACGCGTAACTTTTGGTAGAATTGACCCAAGGGCAGCGACTGCTACCCTGCTACCACCCTACCCCCCTCCCCGCCCCACCCATATGGATACGTTACTGTGAGACTGGTCAGCGGTGTTACACTCAATTTAACCCTATAGCATTTACTTATATGCACGTACTGGCAAACCTTATTCAGAAACGAGCGCGCTACCTCCTGCGGTGATTGACGTCCCATCGGATAATGCGTGTAAACCATCTCAAAGCATCCCATCATCGAGACGATATCAATATATGGAGCGGGCCGGCGCGCATGCATGTCTCGGCGGAAAATGTCGTCGTGTGGAAAATCGGACTCAAAAGCGCGCGAGCTCAGAAGCCCAAGTAGCACTGTCAAAAATGAATAAATAAAGGGATTAGTAGATGGCCTGGTAAATGTAGTATCGTGAATGGCTGTATGAAGAGATATGTTGAGTGCGTGGCTGCGTTGATGGGGCACGATCAGATATAGTGAGACTAATTGGATGGATTGATAGATGATCGACTTGATGAATAAATGAAGGTTGGCATGGACGAATGGATAAATGGATAGATTGATCAACATATAAGGATGATGTAGCTTCCTGCCTATCTGTAATGGGGTTTCCTATGTATCGTCGTTGAGATTCTTCTGGAGATTTGCAAACCTATGCATTCTTGGAAACTTTGAAATCTCGTAAATGAGCAAGGTTTGTGGTGGTCATTTTGATTTTTCAAAATTCAACCACACCCCACCCCGCCCCTTCTTAAAATTGCGCCACCTAAATCTGAATGATAGAGGCTAAACCTACATTTTGCGTGCAAGGAATGAATAGAAACAATTCGATTTGTTGTATTTGCACCTAGATGCTATGTTGGACACGACAAGAAGTGTGTCTAGTAATCATACAGATAGTGATACCGTGTGTATGTGACCTAGAATCTAAGATAAAAAGCAAACAATTTATGTAAATATCCACCATTTTGCAAATGTAAAATGGTCAAAATTGGACATTATATTTTTATAACATGTTATAAATGGTGGCGCAAGCAGTGCAAATTGACATTTAGATCATTTGCCTTGCTTGTTGCCGGTTCTAGTATATTATGAGTGATGTAGGGCTTACCTAATTTCGTTCAGCATTCTACCAATGAATCAACAGATAAGGCTGTGCGCAACTGATACTAAGAAAGAAGCCTTGCTGCTGTGTCGATGTACGGTATTATGTCAGCATCTGGTGGATTCAATGGATGAATCATGTTTTAACTATGCCCCGCCCATCTCTAGCTAAGCTCTACCCACCCTTTGTCTGTGTTGGAATCGATCGAACCATGAACTCCCTGAATCTCAATTTCGAGAAAACTATGCTAATAAACTGTTGAATTTTTGGAAAGTAATTTGACTGCGTGCTGTTGCGGCATATGACAGCAATTGTGCTCAGTCAAATTAGTTTCAAAATATTCAACAGAATGTTTATTAAGCAGCAAAGACAAAATTCGTACAACTTGACGGACTATTAAGCATTTATGATGGACATAATGACGTCATTCATGACATAATTGATTACAACGTCAGCCTACACATGACGTAGTTGATTATGACGCCATATGATTGATTGGTAGACTGGATTCATCTATTCCAGAAAGATCCAATTTGCATGATATGGATTATATTCACGTCCAAACCAGAATCAAAGAGTGCATACGGGAAACAGTATATGCAGAAACTATTGCGACTTGGGTACCACGGTCAAAATTGCCAAATATTTAACAGACCGCCTTATAATAGTTATGAGTCGAATTAAAAAAGGTGGCGTAGCATCACACTTGCTACACAAATTCCGCTTGTAAAGTTAAAATACAACGTGCCAGAGAACGCAAACTACATGTACTGCTGCACGGGGACATGCATGGTAAAACTTGGACAGAAAGGACGTGGCAACAGAATGGAGGAGCAATCAACTGCTGACTCTTCAAGACCATTTACTGTAGCTCCGGCGCCGCACTGGTACTCGGTTTCTTCCTCGGACTCCGACCTGACTACGCTGGTTAGCTGGCCTCGTGGATGCAGAAGGGCGACTGCGAGCGACCGGTGAATACATAGACCAACCTCGATGGCTGGTGGAATGATCAGAGTGGAACGATCACATTACAGTGGGGCTGGGCGAACATTCCCGCCAACAGCGAACACTACCGTGTCGTCCCGGCTATTCGTATAACCGGTATGTCTATACATTTTGAGAGGATTATATTTAGATCACATAGCTCAGCGAGTCAAAGGCTGGCTTCCTGAAAATGATTTTGGCGCACGGTTTAACAAAGTGTTTCGTTTCCTGCGCATATGAAAGTGACGTGTTGACGCCATCTGTTTTGTATCTCACCAAAGATACCTAACCTATCCTTTATATAAGTATAGGTATAGGTGCCCCTGCAAGGGATAGTCCCAGCATGGATAATTATTTTAATATAAACTAATGCCTCAAGCGGGTCAATAAATTGGTTTTGCGATAGGAGAGTGCCTCGCGCGGGCCTCCATCACAGGAAAATGCCTACTTCGCCGAAGTGGAGGAGGAGAATTGTGTCCTATTATTTATATATATGGATGCATGCTGGTTTACGTGGAGGCGGTGCGCATGTTTCAACAGAAGCTGGTGCAGTCACATCTGTAGTTGTCGCTGGTTTAGTCGGCACCGCGTCATTTTGGCGTTCCTTCCATGAGAACTAGACTAACAGTTAGTTATTGAGTCCAGACATAGAGTTTAGGACTCGAACGGCTTATGCCTACTTAATATTGACAAGGTTGGTCTTCCTGGCATATGTACTCGAGCCCCCCCCCCACCCCCCCCCGTCTCGGGTCTGACTCATTGAACAACTACCTCAGACCGATGGCGCGTACATGTTGGCTGGCTGACGGGTCTGAGGCCGATGAGCGACTTCTAACCATGTGTCTGCACAACCACAAGTAACAGGACAAAGACAAGACAGTACAAAAGCATTGAGTAAGCACGTATCTAGTTAATGCGGGGCTAAAGAAACCGATCGCAGACTATGGTGACCTTCCTTGAAGGCGTGGAGGGATCACACGCCCCTCCCAGTCACTGCAGGGTTAATCTGCAATCAGCGTCTTTCGTCGTCGCCGAAGTGTCGAGAAGACAAGAATGAGCAGTATGAGACTCGTTCCCTGGAGCTAACGTTTACACTGCTTTAGGGCTACGTAATTGCCCTGAGGTTTACTGCTAGGCAGTATCTACTATAATTGAAGCGTGCACAGTGAATCCTATTTTGGCTTATAGACTATCCTAATAGGTACTGGTGAGGGTACAAGGGAAATGTGTGAGTCGTCACCGTTTCGATTTTAACCATCGAGAAACCTCTGTGATTTCTTGGGTCGGCTCTAACCAAACCATCAGAGGAAGTTACCAAACTATTAGTTGGCCAGAAGCCTGGAGAGTCGTCGACAGAGGTGGCTGCTCCAGACGTTATTAAGAAGGCTGTAAAGTTAGTGGCCAATTATGGAAATACGGCTTGATATGTTGACGGCAGCAAAGCCGGGGAAGTGGGCAATTATGAAACCATGACTCAATATGTAACTTTGCACAGAGCTGGCAAAGAGGCTTTAAAATAAACAGTCCTCTTTCGTTCGAGCAGTCGTCCTTAACTACTTATATCCTATCGAAATATCTGAGCTAATATTCGTTTAGGATTAGGTGCCGTGTTTCGTGTCAATATGTGCAGGCACGAGAGACATCTCTAGTGAAAAAGTGTTGCTGTATTTAGATAAGTAAGTGATGCGGCTATTGAAGCTGTATAGTGTATAAGCGAATGCGCAGTTTTAGGTTTTATCAAGTAACTTAACTAATATTTAAAGAACTAGGTTTAATGAACGGCGCTAGGCGCTCGCCGTGGTACAGTTTTTATACAGAACAATGAGATCTGGCTGACCTGTATGCGCCTATTTATAATCAGCGCTAAGAAAATAAGATAATTATATTACAATAAAAGGCGCCTATTTCATCAGTGCAGCTAGAAAAAGCACAAAAGTTGGAGTTAGTCAGCAGCACAGAAAATGTTCAGGATGATCGCAGTTACAGTTGGCGCCTGTTGGTCAACAGGGCAGAGAAGATTCAGGAAAGATGCAGGTGCTGTTGGCTCCTCTTAGTCATTGGTACGCGGAAGATCCTTGTGTGGAAGTGAAAATGCCTCGGAAGATGATGAGGCTGAGTTTGTAAGAAGTAATGGCACAAGACGATCAATGTCGCTAGCTCAGAAAAGGCTATGAAAGCAATGTTCGCAGTAAACACAGTGAGTCTAAACACTAAAGGAGGCACTAGATACGTGCACGTTTGCAGTCATCACTTTTCGGCGTGATGCGGACAAGTTTGGTGAGATATCAGAACGGATCTCATGATGGTTGGGATGTTGTCGGCCAAAGGTTGTCGCTGCTCAAGAAGGTCCCTGCGGTCTTTCACTGGGAACGTATCACCGGTAGTTTGGGTACGCCAATGTTCCCCACAAGTGAGCTAGGGTAACCTTATATTGAGTTTGTTTATTAACCCATTATCATGGGCTACAAAAATTGAGTCGGCACCATGTGATGAGGGTGGCACCCGATCGCGGTTTCAAGAACTTTAGGGAATTATGCTGGTGTAGATTGCCAAACGGTTGCTCTGCATACTACTTGACAGTCTCGCATAGTATCTACCACATCCGATTACCCCCTCGTCCCGACTGAGGAATAGTAAGAAGTTATTGGTTTGGTTGGCATCTAACGAGTCCCTAATTACAGGTCCAATTTATGCCATTCTAGGCTGGTTTTATTTCAGTTTATGATTGGTAACTTCCCCAGTGTTTACACTGGTACCCATTTATGCTCCTTGGTGGAGATAGGCGACAAGGAGTGAAGGAGATTGCCTACGTTTCCAGCGATCGTCAGTTGGCTGAATGGAGACGCGATCCTGGGGTCGCCGGTTTCACAGCTCACTGAGGAATAGTAGCAGATACAGCTCCTTATATACTATATGATGACCAATCAACAGTCAGCTCCGCAGAGCGATGAAACCAGACCACTTGCTGGATCCTAACGCCAATGCAGCATTTTTGCGGAGGCGTAGATTTCCCTGACTTGTGCGGCATCAGTTTTGAAGA
Organism: Chaetoderma sp. LZ-2023a; assembly: GCA_034401795.1. Taxonomy (NCBI): domain Eukaryota; kingdom Metazoa; phylum Mollusca; class Caudofoveata; order Chaetodermatida; family Chaetodermatidae; genus Chaetoderma; species Chaetoderma sp. LZ-2023a. The sequence continues at coordinate 42,094,432 of CM067367.1, forward strand.
ATCACAATTTAATGTGTATGTATAGATGAGGACTTATATAAGCATGCGAAAATATGGTAGACTCTGACAAAGAGATTGCGGTATAATTTACTGTTAGGGATCTTACAGCAGGAGTTGTGTGCAAAGATATTTCAAGTTTTGAGGTCTAGTTTATGCATCGTAGCCCTCAGCACTACATCACATCTGTAACACCTTCTTAAATTTCAAGCGGCCCCCTCCGTCCCTTCCTCCCTCCCTCCTTCCCTGCATGCCTCCCTCCCTCCACCTCTCTCTCTCTCTCTCTCTCTCTCTCTCTCTCTCTCTCTCTCTCTCTCTTTCTATCTTTCTCTCTCCCTCCCCCCCTCTCTCTCTCTCTCTCTCACTACTAAATGAGTATTATTCCTAGTAAAAGTGGAGAGCGAGTATGCGGGGTAGTATGCAGGGTGTGATGCTCTAAAGCGAGGGCCTAGCTTTAGCGCAGTAGCTTATGACTAAATTTAGAAGTGAACCAAGACCCAGAGCAATAAAAAGAGAAGAAAGAGAATAGGAGATATTTTCGAGATCGCGGTCCTTTGTAGCATTTTAGATCACAAATCGAAAGGTACTTAATTTGAGAGTGGTCAATGCAGACTTGAGATCCCAAAGTGGTAAATGAAAGTGAAGGAATGACAGTCTTTTCTAGATGCATTGGCAATAAAATAATTTTGACAGATGGTACAGACTATGGTCAATAGTTGGACTTGTTTTTGCATGACAGAGAATGAGTACGTAGGCCTACATGGCACAATAACATTGATCAACTTGTTAAATAGTTTAGCCATTAGAGTTAAAATCATAATCTGAGACCTCTAGTGACGAAAAGAAACCTAAAAGAGCATAATATGTTACTAGTTCGAAAGGAAAAGGCACAATGAAGGTTGATGAAAGCTGATAGCAGTTGAGAGAAGGCTTCACTCCTTGACAAATGTTTCCAAGACAAAAAAAGAAACATGTTAGTTAATACATTTTTTACACGATGTAAGAAATTTTATCTTGAATATTTTGAACTTAGTTTGATTGGAAGCCAGTGTTGCCTTCAAATCAATGTAAGTACGGTAAGCAACAGTACGTTTTATTTTGTCTCTGAAACACTAAGTTATTTCTGAGCTGTACTGTAACAAATGGATGAATACGGGATT
>CM067367.1:42100588-42122456 GCA_034401795.1 Chaetoderma sp. LZ-2023a
TGTATTGCTTTCCAGGCATTTTTCCAGTTCTTTGGCGTGCATCCTAAATTGTTCCAATGCCTAACCACAATAGGAGTCTGTCTCCGACTTTGCATTAGAATTCTATACCAGTCTCTAGATGCCATGTTGTATTTTATATGTTCTGACATAAATACTAATGTTGGCTGCAACATATCAATGTTGCCACGTGCTTTCGGCAATTTGAACCATACAGCAGGTATTGCATTCTTTATTCTAACAAATAAGCGCTGAGCATCAATATGTCTCATTGATGTTAGTCTTGCTACATCTTCCATCGCAATCCATTTACGAGATTTCGGATTTACCAAGTCACGTAAATATTGAATACCATTTTTGGCCATAGAGGGCAAATATAATACATCATCATTATCACGAATCAACTCGTTGCCCCAAAGACGTTGCTCTACGGCATCTTCCCAACAATTGGGTTGTGGCATTGATCGTGTAAATATGTGTAAGGCTTCGAGCTGTTCTTTATATACATTTGGAATCTTTTGATGATTAGGTGGCAGTTTATTGCACATAAATAAACATTCTACTGGAAATGGGTCAACGTACCTTTGGAGAAGTGCCCTTGAAACACTTGACCAAGATGAGTTTGAAGTAAGTAACTTATTCAAGAATTTCAATTTTAAAGAAGCACACTTTGCTGAAACATTAACCAAATCCAGGCCTCCGGCATGCTTTTCATTGGTGAGGATTGACTGTGATACTAAATGGGCTTTGTCCTCCCATAAGAAGGACAAAAGTAACGTGTTGATCTTTGATTCTACTGATTTGGGCATATGAACTACAGAAGCGGTATACCACAGTCCAGATAAAATAAAATTATTAAGGACAAATGTCCTGCCAAAGACAGTTAGCCGACGTCGTTTCCAATTTAGTAATGCACACTTTAGCTTGGATATCCTTTCTTCCCAGTTTAGTAATACATTTTGTTCTCTACTAAAGTAAACACCCAAAATTTTTATGACATCATTTGAGCAGTTAATATCCATCACATTATCAGTTCTGCCCTTCCAATCGCCCAAAAACAATCCCTTAGATTAATCTTTATTGACTTTAAGTCCTGATGCCTTTTGAAAATCTGTTAATACGCCATTTAAAATTCTAAAATCCGTATTTTTACCCGCAAACACAGTCGTATCATCTGCATATTGAGAAACATTTAGTGGCCTTTCTACGCCACGTATACATATTCCTTGAAAGTCATTGTGTTGCCTCAATGTGGCTCCCAACGATTCCATAGCTATGACGAATAGAAGCGGGGACAGTGAGCAACCCTACCTGACACCTCGTTCCAACACTACAGGTTTGGATAGCTGATTGTTAACTAAATAGCAACTTGTTATATCAGTATATAAAATATTGACCCATTTAATAAATCTTGAACCAAAGCCAATATGGTCTAAAGACTTAAACAAGAAATCCCATTCTAGTCTGTCAAACGCCTTCTCGTTATCAAGTGCTATTATTGCTGCTGGGATACAATCCTTTTCAAATAATTGAATAAGGTCCCGTATAAGCAAAGTGTTGTTTAATATTGATTTTCCTGGCACAGAGCAGGTTTGATCATCATGAATGACTTCGCCTAGGACTGCACCAAGTTTTAATGTTAGTGCCCGAGTAATAATCTTATAATCTACACAGAGTAGAGAGATTGGTCTATAATTCTGTATTTTATTTCTGTCACCCCTCTTGTATATAAGCCGAACATATGCTTGGGCCATCGATGTAGGGATATGACCTTGCTTAAAAATGCTGGTTGCTATTTCTTCTAATACTGGCCCAAATATGTGCCAGAATGTTTGATAAAATTCAACTGGAAGTCCGTCACTTCCAGGAGACCTTTCTAACTTCATACCTTTGAGGGATTTTGTCAAATCATCAATTGTTATTGATTGGTCACAGCTTTCGCGACATGAATCTGGAAGTCTTTTCGTTATATTAGCTAAAACATCTCTAGTTGCAGTTTCCTCGCTTCCCTCAGATTTATACAATGATTTTATAAAATTCGGATACTGTTTCAATCATTTCTGCATTTGAGCACACTGATACTCCATCATTAGTCTTCAGTGAGCGCATTGATTTCTCTATACCTCTTGCTTTTTCCAAGTTACAAAAGTAACGTGTAGGCTTTTCGCCCTCGGTGTGCATTTGTGCTCTTGACCTTATTTTGGCGCCATCAAACTGATATTGCTCTATTTCATTTAGTCTACCTTTTAATTTAACTAATAGTTTGTAATAATTATATTCCCCATCATTAATTTTCTTATTAATTTTACACAACGACCTCTGAAGCGCCTTTTTACGCTTTCGTATTTCACGTGCTTTCCTAATGGAATACTGCCTTGAAACATATTTCATGTCTGATTTAGCATCTTCCCACCAGTCTGTTATACATTCATACGAACCTCTTCTTTCATCCCAATGCCTCCAACAACTTTCCACACATTTGCGATAGCAACTATCTCGTAGCAATGCCACATTTAGTTTCCAAAATCCATCTCCTCGTTTGAACCAGTCAGCATTGTCTAATGTGATGGAAAACATATTGTGATCAGAGAAAGTTACTGGTTTTATGTTAGTTTTACACATGTAACCTTTCAATGAACGTTCTACATAGATCCTGTCTAACCTTGAAGCTAACCTTCCATCGGTTGAAAACCAAGTAAATTCCTGGCCTTCTGGATTTTCAATCCGATAAGTGTCTAACAAGCTTTTATTTTCACAAATGTGTTTCAAAATATTATGCGATGTGTCATTAAAATTAGACCTAGAGTTTCTGTCTTTAGCCTCGTCTAATATGCAATTAAAGTCACCGCCCATAATTAGGTTTTCAGGCGTTCTGTCTTGAATTATTGTGGAAACATCATTTAGAAATTCACACCGCAATTGATGAGAGGTAGGTGCATAAAGGCACATCAAATTTAAACTTGTGTTTAGTACATCAATTGATACACAAATCCATCGTCCATTTGGATCTGATGACGACGATATAACGTCAACATAGTTGAGACAGCGGGGCAGGATAAGAATGGCCACTCCCGCACTATTATCTTGTGATAAAGAAAAAAATATCTGCCCTTTTGAAATATCTTTGAGAGATTCATACACTTCAGCTTTTTGAATTTTGGTCTCTTGTAGAAAAGCAATATTAACTCTCTCATTTGCTAATTCTTCAAGCAAGTTACGCTGCTTGAATTCGGTATTTAATCCTCTGCAATTGATGGTGCAGATAATCATAATTTGTAAAATGATGTTTACAACCGCCATCATTAGATTAACTAGATTTGGGGTTTTTAGCTCGTTTCTTAGACCATTTACCTAGTTTTCCTGCGAATTCAATATTTCCTAGTTGTACCACGGACAAATATTCATATTTGGAAATATCAGAATCATGGCGCAGTATACGATATTTCACACCTCTCGCCGTTACATATGGCACTAACACTTCACCCCCTTCTGATCTGTACATTACCATTTCATCTTTCATCTGTTAACTCTGTGTTTGAATGGGCACATCTGATTCTGCAACTGACATTGTATCATCATCCATATCATTTACTTCAATCTCAGATTCTGAGCTATTGTCTTCTTTATGACGCTTATTGCTACTTAAGTAACATTTGGCAGGAGCATCATTTACCATATCTTCAAGCTGACTTAAATCAAGTGGGCTTAGCAGAAAATCGACTGAACTTTCTCTCTTCTGAGTCTTAAACTTATCCTGTCCTAATTTTAATTCATCTTCTAAGGAATTGTAAACTGGCTCTTCTGTAAGATCATCATTGTCCTGCGTGTCTTTTACAGCAAGGTTTGGCTCCACTGCATTTTGAGTATTTTCCTGACTTAAGGTTATACCCTCCTCTAATACATGAATTTCATCAACTGTAGTTACTTTAACAGGATTTGATGATTTGTTTGTGTCATTTACAGTGGCATGAACCAAAACAACAGCTTCCGTAGCGGTTGCTTCAGAAGCATTTGACTCAGTTGCATCCTTTAATGGTCGATTATCTCCTGATACTGAGGGCTTGTTTTGATTTTTTGGACAGCGCCATTTAAAATGATCAACTGAACCACAGAGCAAACATTTGTTTCGATTGGGACAATCTGTTGCCAAATGGTCAGTACTTAGGCAGATCCGGCATTCTTTAATTTGCCCTCTATACCATAAGGGCAGGACAAAGCTGCCATCAAGCGTCAATCTGCTTGGTAAAGGGCTATCCACTTTATCAAACCAAATACGTCTTACACCGTTTTCTAGCGTTCTGTCAAAGGGATACGTTTCCCGTTCAATCTTTTGCACTTTGCCATACTTCTTGAGTTCACTCATGATTCTGTCATCTGGAATTTCTAGTGGAACTTTCATCTTCACTAGCAACCTATTTGACTCGATTTCCTCTGCGTTACAAACTTCACCTTTTACAATAAGAACATCTTCCAGAAGCTTTTCCTTGACCCCCTCATTTGACACTGTTACATTCCATACAGTTTTAGTAACATTGATAAGCCCCTGCAACGTAGCAGGTCCCGCGCCAACGACGTCTATTAACCCATGATACACGTCGATAGCCGTGACACCCCACCCCTTAGTTGTTATTTTAAGGCTTAGGGTACGCTTATAGGTTGCCATGGCGTTTTATAAAAAGAGGAAACCCATACTACTACAATATATAATACAAAAATATAACACCAAGACGTCGGGGAAAGAGCTAAACACTAAATAAATAGTGTCCCCTTTTGAAACCCTGACGTCTACCAACAAATATACGAATAGAGAGTACAGTCGTATATTTGTTAGTTTGAACCACTTTCTAAGTGGTCCACTAACACCTAGCCGATTAAAGTATACTAACGAATATATGAATAGATAGTACAGTCATATACTTGTTAGTCTGTTCGAGTTGACCGGGGACAGCCAACTGACTATAAGGATTTATATAGTTAAAGAACTAGGCTTGTGCTTACAAATGACAAAGGAATTAAATCCACTCACTCAAGCGATCTTGCCAAATATAATGCGCTAGCCTACGAACTATAGAAATAGCAGACTGGCGCGGGGAGAAATGTATTGCATTGACCACAGTAAGAGGAGCCCTATTAAATGGCGGAAACAGCCAGCTAAGAGGAATGCCTTTAGAAAATGGAGACACAAAATGCGCTCCAACCAAGACAAGAATTTACAAATTAAACATAAAGTTTGAAAGGAAATACTAATACGAAATATATGTATAAAATTTATCTACAAAATCGCGCTAGAAACTAGCAAATTCTGGCAGCAATTGCAGAGCTAAATAAACGCGTGCGTTCACTTCGACTACTACTACTACTACTACTACTACTACTACTACTACTACTACTACTACTACTACTACTACTACTACTACTACTACTACTACTACTACTACTACTACTACTAAGAAAGGGTGAATGATTTCTGTAATATTTGAACGCATTTAATCGATACTACTTGGGTATCTTGCGACTGGTGAGAGCTTCAAGTTGGGTTTTTTCATTTTCGTACAGAATGGGTACGTCAACCATAGGCCAAATCATACCTTGTGTTTGTCAAGCTATTTGGAAGACGATGAAATCCAAATACATGCCGATGCCAAAAACACCACATGAATCGATGGAAATAGCAGAGAAATTCCAAACATTTCTTCACTTCCCAGTGTTGCGGCGCCATTGATAGTAAACATGTTCAGATACAAGCTCCCAGAAATTCTGGCTCGTTATATCACAATTACAAATCGCAATTCTCTATGGTGTTATTGGCAGTTGCCGATGCACAATGTAGGTTTATTACAATTAATGTTGGCTCTTACGGAAGCAACAACGACGCTGGTGTTTTCAGCCACTCTAAATTCGGAAAGGCGCTGAAGAACAACAAGCTGAATTTCCACCTGACACATTTCTCCCAGGGACAGATGGCGGAGTAAGGGTTCCCTATGTGTTTGTGGGGGGGGGGGGTGAAGGATTTCCACTCCTCCCGAACCTCATGAGGCCATATGCACGAGGCAACCTAACGGAGGCTGATACAATTTACAACTACCGTTTATCACGCGCCAGACGTGTTGTGGAGTGTTCATTTGGTATTTTAGCTACACGTTTTAGAATATTTCATACAAAGATAATAACCGTCCCAGCTACCGTTAGAGACATCGTATTGGCATGCTGTGTATTGCATAATCTTTGCCATACTAATTCCTCCCCAGACAGCTACATGGAACCAGGGTTGCATAGTAACTCTAAAAATGAAGTGGCCTGTTTTGGCAATATGACAAACAGAGGAAATCGGGTCACAAACAGGACAGCAATCTTACGAGGCCAATTCAGGGATTATTTTAATGGACAAGGTTCTGTTCCATGGCAACTGGACCGCGTTCGAAGGGGACTTCGAACAGACTGAAGATTCATGTGTACGTTTCTGAGTTTTCTGGCGTTATATGATCGTCATTCTCGTTATCACTGCATATCAAGCTTGCACTGTTACCTTCGTCGCTTTCTCCCTCAGCATCAGATGGATCTGACATGTTACTTGCGGTGCTACAAAAAATTGTTATACATAATTATTACGATTAATGTTTGAATATATAAGGTATTATTGTGATTGATTGAAACTATGTGGAACTCGTCGGCCATTGTATGACGAGAAATGTGATTGAAATTATTTATTATTTGTTATCATAATATAGCCTTTTCCAATTATTTTGGAATATGAGGAATACTGTACGTACATCTATGTATAATTAGAATAGGTAAGTGTTGAAACGACTATTGGGTCATACAGACAGGTAGACAGACATACAGACTGACGGCAGTGAGAACGTAAAATTCACAATAATTATGGAAAATATTTGTTTTTAAACATATGTACGTACTTAAATCCAGCCCTGTATTTATCTAGAAATCCTAGACATTTGAACCATGGCCAAGATGGTGCAAATATATCTGCGCGGCGCCACTCTTCTTAGATGTAGTGTGTTGCCTTAGTAGGCGACGATAAGTGTCAAGTAATGACTTCCATCTTATATTGAGAGTATGGACTAAAATACAAATAAATACAATACAAAAGGTGCATTTCAAACAGAACTAGAGAACATTTACTGAAGTAACCTGCCAAAATTGAAGCAAATCAGTTGAAAACTCTAGGAGAAAAACTCCTTCAAAGATTGTTCCCATTCGTTTTCTAATGGCACGGAAATGCTTATTTCTCGAAAGCTACTTAATGGATCCACTTGAAATTTAATAGTACATCAAGTCAATATAATACCTAGAAGCGGACCAAATTTCAGGTCGATCGGAGCAAAAAAACTGGTATCGTGCGCCGAAGCTGGATCACTTTGACCCCGGGGTCGGATTATTCCGAAACCATCACCATTGGATCCACCATACATTTAACACCATTGGTGAAGTTTTCATGAAAATCAGGGAAAAGGCCCTGAACCCTCAAATAACCGAGAAAACCGCAAAGTTTGTACGGGGGTCGGAGAGTCAAAATTCAACTTTTCATTCACTCTAAGACTCTCAGGCATCTTGTATGAGCAAAGGTAGGTAATTTATGGCGAAAATGAAAACATGTATTTTTGATGCCCAACGGGGCGGGCCACGGGTGGGCACCATCCACCACCATGGATGGATCCCTTCAGGACCATAGTGGGAACATTTTATCCAAGTATGGTGATGATTGGATGAAAACTCTATGAGTAGTGGCACTTTAAAGATGAATCCTCCAAATCCCCATACATTTCCTATGGGACTTTTTGGCCCACTCAAGGGCGGATAACTAAAAAACCCTTGGGCCGAGCCATTAGAAAAACAATAGCACCATTCCACTATATTGGCCACAGGTTGACCCAGTTTGAATTTGATCGAATGAAAACTGTAGGAGGAGATACACATCAAAATCATGACGAAGAATAAGAATAAGAATAAGTTGAAAGATCTTAAGAGATTGTAATAATCTGCCATTGACATCGCAGATTAAATATATAATAACAGATTGACGGGCGGGCGGGTGGGCGGACAGCCAGGTAGACAGACCGGCATAGATTATGTACATCAAGTTGCATAAACATGGCTATCGCTTGATTGGTCTTCATAATCACCATCTACATCTGGATCCCCAAGTGCAGATCTAATTGACTCCCATTGGTTTGTTCTGAGATCTAGATCTGTGTAGGCTCTCTCAGTTTTGTCGTATATGGCTGGTCTTTGGGTGCCACTAAAAGGGATAACGAATAACGAATAACGAATAAAGAATAACGAATAACGAATAACGAATAACGAATAACGAATAACGAATAACGAATAACGAATAAAGAATAGCGAATAACGAATAATGAATAAAGAATAACGAATAACGAATAACGAATAAAGAATAATGAATAACGAATAACGAATAAAGAATAACGAATAACACAGAATAACAGCCATTTTACATGGGATAACTGGGAATAACAGACATATTATATGGAATGACATATTATGACAGCCATTTTATATGGAATAACACGGAATAACAGCCATAGTAAATGGAATAACATGGAATAACAGCCATTGGATAAGGAATAACACGGAATAACAGCCATTTTATATGGAATAACACGGAATAACAGTCATTTTAAATGGAATAACACGGAATAACAGCCATGTCTAAGGTCTGGCTAAGGCCTAAGAAAGTCTGGCTAAGACCTAGGTAATGCCTAGCAAAGCGTGGCTAAGGTCTATGTACGGCTTAGTACATCCTGGCTAAGGTCTAACACAGCCTGGCTAAGGCATATATAAGGCCTGCCTAAGTCATAGCAAAGCCAAGCTAAGTCCATCAAAGTCTGGCATAGACAGGCCTAGGTAATGTATTACAAAGTCTAGCCAATACCTAGGAAAGGCTTAGAAAAGCCTTCCTAAGGCCTAGGCAATATTTTGCAAAGCTTGGTTAATGCCCAGGTAACGCATAGCAAAGCGTGGCTAAGGCCTCGATAAAGATTGGCAAAGCCCAGCTAAGACCTATGTATGGCCTAGTAAAGCCTAGCTAAGGCATGGCAACAGTCTAGCAAATCCATGTTACGGTCTCGGTAAGCTCTAGGTAAGGATTAGCAAAGCCTGGCTACGGCCTAGGTAATGTCTTGCAAAGTTTGGCTAACGTCCAGGCAAGGCCTAACAAAGCCTGACTACGGCCTAGGTATGGCCTGAGTACGGCCTAGCAAAGCCTAACTAAGGCGTAGCTTAGGTTTGGCAAAGCCTATCTACGGCCTAGATAAAGACTAGCAAAGCCTGGCTTATGCCTTGGTAAGGTCTAAGAAAGTCTGGCCAATGCCTGCGTAAGGCATAGTTAAGGCTTGCCAAAGTCTGACTAAGCCCTAGGTAATGTCTTGCAAAGTATGGCTAAGGCCTAGATAAAGTCTTGCAAAGTATGGCTAAGGCCTAGGTAAAGTCTATCAAAGCCTGACTATGGCTTGAATAAGGCCTGGCTATGGCCTGGCTAAGACTAATATAAAGCCTACCAAAGCCTAGCTAAGGCATGGCAACGGCCTAGCAAAACGAGGTTACGACCTAGGTAAGTTATAGGTAAGGCTTAGCAAAGGCTGGCTAAGACCAAGTTAAGTCCTTTGTAAGGCTTAACAAAGCCTGGCTACGGTCTAGGTAATGTCTCGCAATGCTCCGCTAAGGCGCAGGTAAGACCTAACAAAGCCTGACTAAAGCCAGTGTAGAGCCTAGGTAAAACCTGGCTAAGGCATGGCAAAGGCCTTGTAAAGTCTGGCTAAGACCTAGATAACGTCTACGTAAGGCTTATGAAAGCCAGGCAAATGCCCAGGCAAGGCCTATTTAAGGCTTAACAAAGGCTTACTAGGCCCTACTTGGGCCTTAGGCAAGCTTAACAAAATATTACTTAGGCCGTAGCCACGCTTTTCCATGCTTTTTCTAGGTATTAGTCAGGCTTTGCTAAGCCTTACTTGGGCATTACCTGGACCTTAACCAGGCCTTACTAGGCCTTACCTAGACCGTATCTAGGCCTTAGCCAAGCCTTACACTACATTACATAGGCTTTAGCCAGGATTTGCTAAGCCTTACCTAGGCCGTAGCTAGGCCTTGGCCAGACCTTATTGGTCCTTACCTAGGCCTTAGACGGACTGTGCTAGTATGTACATGGGTCGCATCCAAGCTTTGCAAGACCTTACCCTGACCTTCGCATGTCATTGCTATGTTTATGCAAGACCGTACATAGGCTTTAGAAGGCCTTAGCCAGACCTTCGCCAGGCCTTAGGCAGGCTGTAGCCAGCCACTAACCAGGCCGTGGCTAGACTTTGCTAGGTCATACAGAGGTCTTAGCTAGGCTTTGCTAAGATTTACCTAGGCCATGCATGGGCCTTAGCCAGACTTTACCAAGCTTTATCTTGGCCGTCGTCAGGATTTGCTACGCCGTAACTAAGTCTTACATGGGCCTTAGTCAGTTCTTAAACAGGCCTTCGCCAGGACTTAGAAGGCTTTGCTAAGATTTACCTAGGCATTACCTAGGCATTAGCCAGGCGTTTTCAAGCCTTAACTATGACTTAGTCAGGGTTTTAAGCCTTAAAAAGGCCCTAGCCAGACTTTGCCAAACTTTACGTAGGCATTAACTAGGCCTAAGCAATGGTTTGCTAGGCCTTATCATTGCTTTACTAGGCCTTACATACGCCTTAAACACGCTTTGCTAGGACTTAAATAGGCCGTACCTATGTATTGACCAGGCTTTACTAAGGCTTTATCAAGTCTTACCTAAGCCCGAGACAGGCTTTGCAAAACATTACCTAAGCATTATCTAGGCTTGCCTAGGCCTCACTTAGGTCTTACCTAGGCCCTACCTAGGCCGTAGCCAGGTTTTGTTAAGTCTTACCTAGGCCTTAGGTACACTTTGCTAACCCTAACCTAGTCCTTGGGCAAACTTTGCAACACCTTACCTAGGCCGTAGCCATGCTTTGGTAGACCTTATCTAGACATTAGTTAAATTTTAGCCAGGCTTTAGTAAGCCTCACATTGGTCTTACCTAGATATTAGCAAGACTTTGCTAGGCCTTAGCTAGGCCTAAGTGAGGCATTGATAGACTATCTAAGCCTTAGGCATGCTTTGCTAGAGAATGCATAGGGTTTAGACAGACTTTGTCAGGTCTTAACTAGGTCCTACCTTGGCCTTAGTCAGGAGTTGTTAGGCATTATCTAGTCGTTAGCCTAGCTTTGCAAGACACTGAATAGGCCGTAACCAGGCTTTACTAAGCCTTTTAAAGGCCTTGCCTAGGCCACAGAAGGTTTTGCTAAATCCTAACTAAACCTTAGCTAGGTCGTAACATGGCTTTGTTAGGCCGTTGCCACGCCTTAGTTAGGCTTTGCTAGGCCTTACATAGGCCTTAGCCAAGCCGCAGCCATGCCGTATTCAGGTCTTGGTCAGGCTTTGATAAACTTTACATAGCCCGTAGCCATGGTTTGCTAGACATTGCCTAGGTCGTAGCCAGGTTAGCCAGGTGTGCTAAGCATTACCTAGGCCGTAAGTAAGCTGATAGGCATTACCTGCACCTTAGTCAAGCTTTTCAGGACATTACTTAAGCCTTAGCGAGGCTTTGGTAAGCTTTAACTATGTCTTACGCAGGCATTTGCCAGACTTTCTTAGACCGTACCTAGGCATAAGTCAGGCTTTGATAGACTTTCACGTATGAGCTCAAACAGCCTTGCCGTATCGATTTGCGGCCTGTGCTTAGTTTTTTCTGTACTGGTGGCATTTTCTGCAAACAGAGCATATATAGATGAATCATTTACATGTGCATCAGCTGACCCGTCAAACATACGCATGGACGATCGAGAGGACGAAGGGTGGAATGATATGTGCCATATTATATTCCCATTTATAGTTTAATCAAGCCATAATCAGAGGCCCTATTGAGGGCATATGTGAAAACACGTGTAGTTCATATGGCTGCACGTGCATACTGCACATGTATTGTACACTTATAATTGCTCTCACCTACATTTATATGGGTTTTGCTCCATACCTCTATATAACGATACATTGCTCAAGAGGCCTAGACGTAATCATAAACTTAAATAATTATATCAGAATTATGGAATGCCTTCAATAATATTAAATTATACAGTGCACACCTTTTGTTTGTCACCTGTCTTTTATTTCTTCACTGCATGTGCTGTAATAAATCTCGCGAGAATGTGACGTTTCATAACAGAGTTGTGGAATTTTCGTCTAGCGATAAGTTACGGGCGCGAAAAAAGCTTCCCGTAGGCTTTTAAATCGCATCGCCATGCATCGCTATGCATCGCCACGCGATGACGCGCGTTGGTGTGTTTTAATTCACTTATAGTCATTTATAGCATTTAAACGCGTCGCTCAGTTTCGCGAAGCGACAATTTCGCTATGCGAATACGCTCTAGGTATGTTTTGCACCTTTGGCGTTTATTTACGACCCCTTTCGTGAAACTGACATAGACACGGGACTTAAGTATAGCGTTTAAGTTAGACAGGGCGTAACTTACGCACCTTTGTGAAACTGGCTCCTGGTGTCTGCACAAGGGGGAACTGATTCAAGGATAGTTCATTATAGTCTCTATGCCAAAGAACAGGGATACAGCATCATAACAAGCTCTAAGAGTCCAGGCAGTGCTTCTTCATTATGCTCTACTACATGCATGTACTCAAGGGCGCTACACTTCTCCTTCTTCTTCTTTTCGTTCGCTGATCATACCGCCAGTCCTGTAAGTGACTATCGACATGATCATAAGCGCTACACTTCTATTTGAGGATTTCCTTAGCAATCCTATCCGCGACACTGTCCACAGTATCGGCGCCGATACTGTTCTAAATTTTCAGGGTATCGACGGCCTCGATAAAAAATAATCCAGTATTGGCAGTGGTCAATACTGTTGCGAGAATCGTGGCTTCTAATTTTTTTTTAAATCTTCAATACTGGTAGCGAGTATCGCTATCATCACCAGTACTCGTACAATACTGGTTACGAGTATTGTTGATGTACGCACAATACTCATTGCCAGTATTGTACAAACGTATTTAGCCCACAAAATCATATATATACAACCAAATTTTTTACATTCTTTACCATTTTGTTTGAAAACTATTATTACCATGTATTAATTAGTAATCGTTCACAATGGCTGTAAAGGCTGGTATTTCCAACTTGTTCGAAGCATTCCCGAAGGAGATGCCTATTTGGAATCGGTGCGAGGTTGTTGCGACTCGACATCGCTATAACTATTTCAAGAATTGGACGTTTAACCACATAGATGAGAGACGCATTCCAGCTGAATGTCACCCGAAAGGGTTTGTGACTGACGAGTTATTAAAGTTACATTTGTTAAAGAATGAACTGACAAGAAACACGAAGATTCAGTACGTAGTAGATACCATTGCCAACCAAGAGGCATGGACCATAGATTTTAAAGTATCATTGACAAGCAACATGACGATGACGAAGGCAAAGGACATGGCGAGTGAACAGTGGAAGCTACATTCTGAGAAGTACGATGCTACAAAAGCGGTCCAAGGGCCAACTGTCACAGGGGCTGGACACACTATAACGAGACGTGTCAGAGAGACTGTCTCTGAATATAGACCAAGGATTCGCACGACAGCGTCTGTACCGGTAATGCACGCACGCACGCACGCACGCACGCACGCACGCACGCACGCACGCACGCACGCACGCACGCACGCACGCACGCACCCACGCACGCACGCACGCACGCACGCACGCACGCACGCACGCACGCACGCACGCACGCACGCACGCACATAGGACAGGAATACAAGTTTTGAAGATTTATCATTGGTATGACCGAGCCAGTCATTTCAGTGGTATATTTAAAAAATTGTTTTAAGTGGTTGAATTGTTATGTCCTATACTGATTAATAGTAGACCCCCCACCCACTTATCGGTAAGTAGAAACGAGACCACGCCGAGTTTATAGGATCGGCCATGCCGTCGTTTTATTTACCGATACTAATTGCCAGTATCGGCCAAGACTGCGATACTATGAACTAGTATCGGTGAACGCGTCAATGACCATATATTAACCAATGTTTTGAATATTATTGTTTCAGGTTACAATGGACATGTGAGATGATGCAGCAGGGGAAGTTGTAAAAATGTGCAACATGAAGAAGACTCAGCTAGTGAAATTTCTACAAAGAAACGGGTCCAAAGAAGATGCCGTCAGGTTCGTGGAAGAGATGAAGCACCGTGCGAGCACTATTTGTTTGTATAAACTTTTTAACAACTCAGCTGTTTATACTAAGCAATAACTGTGATCGTAACTGTTAATGCATTGCTTTAGGCAATCGTAACTGTTAATGCAGTGCTTTAGGTGATCGTAACTGTTAATGTAGTGCTTTAGGTGATCGTAACTGTTAATGTAGTGCTTTAGGTGATCGTAGCTGTCAATGCAGTGCTTTAAGTGTTCGTAACTGTTAATGTAGTGCTTTAGGTGATCGTAACTGTTAATGTAGTGCTTTATGTGATCGTAACTGCTAATGTAGTACCTTAGGTGATCGTAACTGTTAATGCAGTGTTTTAGGTGATCGTAACTGTTAACGTAGTGCTTTAGGTGATCGTAACTGTTAATGTAGTGTTTTAGGTGATCGTAACTGTTAATGTAGTGATTTAGGAGATCGTAACTGTTAATGTAGTGCTTTAGTGATCGTAACTGTTAATGTAGTGCTTTAGGTGATCGTAACTGCTAATGTAGTGTTTTAGGTGATCGTAACTGCTAATGTAGTGTTTTAGGTGATCGTAACTGCTAATGTAGTGCTTTAGGTGATCGTAACTGCTAATGTAGTGTTTTAGGTGATCGTAACTGCTAATGTAGTGTTTTAGGTGATCGTAACTGTTAATGTAGTGCTTTAGGTGATCGTAACTGTTAATGTAGTGTTTTAGGTGACCGTAACTGTTAATGTAGTGCTTTAGGTGATCGTAACTGCTAATGCAGTGCTTTAGGTGATCGTAACTGTTAATGCAGTACTTTAGGTGATCGTAACTGTTAATGCAGTACTTTAGGTGATCGTAACTGTTAATGTAGTGCTATAGGTGATCGTAACTGTTAATGTAGTGCTTTAGGTGATCGTAACTGTTAATGCAGTGCTTTAGGTGATCGTAACTGTTAATGTAGTGCTTTAGGTGATCGTAACTGTTAATGTATTGCTTTAAGTGTTCGTAACTGTTAATGTAGTGCTTTAGGTGATCGTAACTGTTAATGTAGTGCTTTAGGTGATCGTAACTGTTAATGTAGTGCTTTAGGTGATCGTAACTGTTAATGCAGTGCTTTAGGTGATCGTAACTGTTAATGTAGTGATTTAGGTGTGTAATTCTGTTTTAACTATTTCGTTTTTACTGTTCACCGTATTGTAATGTAACTGTTAATGTAGGTGTGCAATTGCGTGTATAATTGAAGGAGTGAATGGAATCGGTGTGTATGTCGATTAGTTCTTGCAAGATTACGGGTTACTTGTTTCTTGTTTTAGTGCTTATCGTTAATAAAGTTGAAATATATAAATTGTTTATTCTTTTTGTTTATTTATTGGGATCCACACCGCCAATACTGGTTACCAGTATCGACATGTTCAAATCTTAAATTTAAAAATTAAAATCTGCCCATCAACGATTCTTGCTACTGGTATCGTTCACCAATGTTTTTTTAATTTTTTCAAAAAAAATTGACGGGACTCCTTGAAAGATACTCGTATCGAGAACCGCTGCGGGATAAATTTAAAAGAAAATACTATACTCGACGCTAGTATCGGTGAATGCAACAATATTCAACGATACTCGGCGATACTTGAACAACGAGTATCGGCGCCGATACTGTGGACAGTATCGTGGATAGGATTGTTCAGGAAATCCTTATTTGATACCGGTAACGTAACAACAAAAAAACCGATTGACACGGCAGACGTTGCACATGCATTCACACTTGAACACTGTGCCACTCTTTGAAGTCTTCATGTATATAGTGGTTGTGATTCAACAAGGGCTTTTAACAAAAAAATGAACAATATAGCTCATCAAGTCTCAGAAAAGATGCCATAGTGTGTACCAGTACTTGTCCGATTGAGAAATTTATGACCTGTTTTAGATGAGCGCATAACTGGCCTTGAGAAATTCACTTGAGCCGTATATAGCAAACCCAGCTTCAAAGCAGTCGACTAAGACTTCATAGTAAAAACGAAGTGTGCAAACGAGCTACCCAACGCTACTCACAATGTTGATATAGAGACAGTTCCCCATGTAGGAAAGGCTTAGAGCAACGCAATCGACGAGTGAATCCAGTTTTAGCTATGCAAAGCCCATCTCTAGCTAAGCTCCACCCACACCACGCTCGTGTTGGCATCGATCGATCTCTCAACTCCCTGACTATCAATTTCCAGAAAATTATACAGGTAAGCTGTTGAATATTTTGAAACTAATTTGACCGGGTGCTGTTGCTGCCTTAGGCGCCCAGTCAAATTAGTTTCAAAATATTTAACAGCATGTTTATTAAATAGCAAAGGCATGCAGTTCGTACAACATGTTGGACAGGCGGTTAAAACGGACTAAACAGAGTCACTCATGACGTCATGATTGTGACGTCACCCTACACGTCACGTGGTTGATTATGACGTCATATGACGCCATGTGATGGATGGATGAATAAATTGGAAAGGTCCATTACCAAGTTGTGATATGGAAAAATGCACACATTGGAGGACCAAATATTCCTGCGGCAACGGTGTAGATGGTAAGTGTTGGGTCGCTGTGGATAGAGGGTGACGTTCTATCACATCAAATGTTTGGTGTTCTTTAGGAGGTACTAGAGGATGACAGTAATTAGAATGACGAGGGTGCCATATGTGATGATAATGCGATATTATCCAAGACAGCAACTCTGGTAACAATGAATAATAAGAAATGAAGTGAAAGCAAATCTGAACTCTATAATGTAGCTGGTAATGTGTAAAGCATGAAAAAAAAATCGGCGGTATTTTGGATTTATGTAAATAGGGATTTGTTTCTGCTTTAATAGTTGTAACTCATTTTCCTCGTGATTAATAGACCGAGAAGAAAGTTTGAATTGTAGAGAAATTCCAAGTAGAATTGGAGATTTCAGCAAAACAAATATGCGGCTGGTTTAACGGCGGTCATTTTGGATGTATGCAAATTAGGTATAGCGCAAATGAGTTAATATACCTTTCCCACATTAGCGTATTTTGGTAAAATACTTTTCCAAAATGCATTGCGCATACCACTTATGGCTGGTAACCGAGATAGCCGACGCTCAAACAACATTACTCTACTATGGGAATCAGATACAACGCACTTTAAACAGTTTATATGACGAAGTAATTTCATAATATTATTGAAGTCATGCATCATTGAAAAACTAAGCCAAATTTTCTATACATTTCTGCATTAGGTTTTATAGTTTTGTAAAATTTAATACAGTTGATTGGAATTTTAAAATATCCGACTTGATTTAATTAATCTACGTGTAATGGTATATTCTATATACGTAAATATCTCAGTGAAAATTTCACAAAACTATAAAGGATAATGCAATAATGTTTAGGCAATCGAATGCGCTTTCCAATAATGTATGAATTAAATAATATAGTGGTTTTAGTGTATCATAGTAACGGTTTAAATTGCGGTGTATTTTAGCGCAATAGTAACTCAATGCGGGGCAGCCGCTTGTTGACGGCATAACCAGTCAGCAGTTATGTTCTGAGCAATGAGCATTGACGTATCGGCCCGGTATCGGCCCGGCATCGGCCCAGTAAGCTGCGTTATCAGGGGTGTATGTCTTGGGAACATGATTTTTCTTGAATAACTGTAACAAACGTGTTGGTACCCATGAACAATTTTCGTGTGTGGGTGCATGTTGTGCCTCTCTAGTCCCCCGGAGTAGATCAATTCAGTTGTTTAACCACGTATGTCCGTATTTATGCGTGTGGTCATTGCCACAGTCATACATGCGTCTTTTCGTGTATGTATTTGTTCGTCCGTACATCCGTCTGTTCGTTCATTCACCCATTCCTTCAGTCGGTTAGTAAATAATTCAGTACGCAGGAGAAAGAGAATGAGGGCATATAGTCTTGTGTAACCATCAACAAGTGTGGGATAATTGAACTGATTCAAGCCGCGGATTAAATCATGGTTATGCGATTACACACAGTGTCTGTAGCCCTACTTAGGGACCAACGTGGTTAATGAAAAGTTTAATTCTAACATTGAATACAATGCGCGTGTTATTGGACTACATTCATAAATACTTTTTTTTAGTTTCAAATTTATTAAAGAAAGCTAAATCTCACAGAAAGTGTTCATTTGCAGAGAGATTAATTTTTAAAGAATTACCAGCACTTATTTACGCACACATTAAAATAATGATTAAAGCTATGTGTGCGTCACACCTCGCTGAGCTATTACGCACACATGCCAGATTCAGTGAAGCACCACCACCACCACCACCACCACCTTGTTTGATTAGACGGTGTTTCTTTAAGGAATCTACGTGTCAAATAAACCAATCCAGTAACAGAAAAATAAGCATTGAAATACGGATATATATATATATATATATATATATATATATATATATATATATATATATATATCTCTATATATATCTCTATATATATCTCTATATATATCTCTATATATATATATATATATATATATATATATATATATATATATATATATATATATATATATATATATATATATATATATATATATATATATATCTGGCGCGACGATAGTAAATTGGCAAATGGACCATACGCAATTTACAAACGGCTGCGGCGATAACAAATTGGCATGTGGCCGTGAACCGTCTACAAACCATAACAAAATTGTCATATGGATCTGCACCGTTTATAAATGGGCCAAATTGCTTATTAGCGCGCTCCATTTTATATATACGAATGTATTCTAGTATTAAACACACGAAAAGCATTTTATGGACATGGATCTTTATATAAAATCATCTTTTGTATATACGTGAATGTTAAAACTTACCCAACAGTAGAACGCGAATCATTTTGTTCAGTCTATTGTAGATGAAGCAATGCACAGTTGTACGCAAAGACATTGAGAATTGTAATGGCATGCCATTATATAGCTTGGTCTACGTGGCTGAGCAATTACCGTGCCCTTTGAAGCACGAGGTCGTTAAGCAGTTATTATAAATTAATGTGTTATCCCATTTTGTGCCCTTTAATAGTGAGTCGGCCAAACGGCATCTGCAGTCACGGTGTTGTGGATGGTAATTTGCGTGACAAAAGTCCGATTGCACATTTTTACCACGGGAATAACTGTCTCGGTTACCGAGCAAGTCAGTCAAGTGGTAAATCTTCAAGAATAGTCTTCGCTTGGCCTGCAAATGCATAGCGACTAAGGATGATCGGAATTTCCTTGACCATTAATCCAGAAAATAATGGTCAAATTAGTCCAAAATGTAGTGGTCTTGTGAATTATCCAATTTCAGAAACAAAACAAAAAGGTATTTTTAAAATAAATTCCAGTGGAAAAATTAAAAAACTATTCCTTATTGCCTACAAATGGACATGATGGCTCTATATTTGCTGGCTCCCAGTAGGGCATATTTCCAAGGCTCTCTGTGCTGGTGCTGCTGGTGTGTGCTCTGGCATCCTTAGCACACGGCCATCTTTGATGGGTGACATTTACGGGCAGCGGCAATATATTATACATCTTTTGTCATGCAGCTTTGGAAATTATGCTGTCTGGCCATCACTGTCCCGTGATGGTGCAGATGTGTTTGCGGTGGCAAACATCAAGTTTATCTCGAGCTGCCTTTGGAGCTGTCCAACTGTTACAGTTATACAGCATCGAGGATAGGCAGGTTGAGTTCTATAAACGTAGTCTTTCTGTCAAGGCATCTTTAATCTACGAATCCACAGCTTGCAGAAAGACTGGAAGCTATGTTCCCCATGACGAAGCGTGCAATGATGTTGGCAGTACTGCAGAGCTGTGAGCCCAGGATTTTGCTTTTCCTCACTAGTTCTATGGTACGAAATGGATCGACATTTTCTTTTGTTTCATACAGAGATTCTCAATTTTTAGTTTGCTTGCAGCTATAGGGAGTAGGTCGTCTATGAAGTCCACGTCGTTGGCATAGTCCATCGCTAGTGGCATACTCAGTATGGACACCGGCGATTTAGTCGCGGAGAATTTTCCCAAACAGATTTCAATGCAACAGCAATGTAGCAGGTGGAAAGCACAGGGGATAATTTATCTCCCTGTTGGGAGCCAAGTGACAAACGCAGCAGATTACACTGTCTTGACCCGTACTCTGAGATGTGTGCCTGCAAGGAGCAGTCTCGCTAGTCGCAACTCATCTTCATTGCAACTGGCATGGTGCAGTGCATCTAGGATCTTTTAGCGTTTAATTGTGTTGAAGTCTCGTGACATGTCAATGCGCATTTTATGGAAATCTCAGAGCTTGGACATGTCCACTGCCACAAGCATGCATTGAGCCCAAACAATGTCTGTGCAGCTGCGTCCACGTTTAAAGCCACTTAGGCATGATCTAGTGAAGTAACCGATCTTGTATCGGATGCGGCATAGAGTAACTTTGGGTAGGAATTTTCAGTATGCTGTTGAGGAACACAATATACCACAGATTGGCTGGGGCCAGGTGGCTTCTTCGACTTGGGTAGTGTGATAAGGGTGCTGTGCCCTACAGCATCGATAGGAAGCTGGTGCATAAAGGCTGAATGGATTAGGTGTGTGATCAGTTTTGAGATGCCATTTCCGTATTTGATTTGTTCTTTTCTCATATTATCATTTACGGATGTACGTTCATTTTGAGGACTTTCAGTGCCTTCTCAACGTATGCTGGATTTGTTGGTGTTAGTAATTGCTTGGGGTCACCTGAAAACGGATGCAAGGGCTTATCATCGTGTTCGGTGAACTGTTCCATGAACCGTTCTAGAATTGCGTCCGCTTTGCACTGATCAGTCCTGATAAAGTGTCCTTCAGAGTTGTGACAGTGAGTGGTTGTGTGTAGTCAGTAACTCTCATGGATCGGGCTGACCGAAACATTTCTGACAGTCTTCCGCGGCAGTGAGTTCATCTACTAGGGAATCTTTTAAGCGTTCGTTGATGTGGCGCAACATGTTATTGCGTTTGGTGCCGTCTTCACCATTGCCACTTTGATAGATGCGCAGCCGTATTGCCTTCTCTGATGATAGTTTTACTACTACAGGGCCGGCCATCAGTATACCTAGTCCGGTTGTTGTTTTGAGAACTCCGATGGTGCTAGTGGCTGATGATTCCTCATGGAATGGCCATCTTGGGGAAGAAAAATGACACCTTCACGACGGTCTGCTCCGTAGGTACCAACATTGTTGGGAAACCAACTTTGTTGGGAAACTAAGTCATCAAGTTTTCCGGAACATTCCATGAGACAAATTTAAATTTTCTTGAAATATCTCGACCATTGAATGGTTAATTGATAAAAGTAGCATTTTGAGCGCTTTGAACTTCACACAATAAGGGTTAAACGTAGGCTGATAACTATTTATAATAATTATATTAGTTTCCGCCTAAACTCACTGATGTATCTGGCGTGTATGCGTGTATGAGTGGGAGCATTGAACGTGTAGATTTGAGAGTGTGAATGCGCGTGAGTGCTGAAAAACTAGCGGAGTAGGGGAGAGTGTGTGTGTGCTGGTGGTGAAAACGTGCGATAGTGTGTGTGCATGCGTGCGTGCGTGCGTGCGTGTGTGCGCGCGCGCGTGTGCGTGCCTGTGTGTGCGTGTGAGCGTTGTAACATCGTCGTGTCGT
>CM067367.1:42122956-42195689 GCA_034401795.1 Chaetoderma sp. LZ-2023a
TATCTTGCGACTGGTGAGAGCTTCAAGTTGGGTTTTTTCATTTTCGTACAGAATGGGTACGTCAACCATAGGCCAAATCATACCTTGTGTTTGTCAAGCTATTTGGAAGACGATGAAATCCAAATACATGCCGATGCCAAAAACACCACATGAATCGATGGAAATAGCAGAGAAATTCCAAACATTTCTTCACTTCCCAGTGTTGCGGCGCCATTGATAGTAAACATGTTCAGATACAAGCTCCCAGAAATTCTGGCTCGTTATATCACAATTACAAATCGCAATTCTCTATGGTGTTATTGGCAGTTGCCGATGCACAATGTAGGTTTATTACAATTAATGTTGGCTCTTACGGAAGCAACAACGACGCTGGTGTTTTCAGCCACTCTAAATTCGGAAAGGCGCTGAAGAACAACAAGCTGAATTTCCACCTGACACATTTCTCCCAGGGACAGATGGCGGAGTAAGGGTTCCCTATGTGTTTGTGGGGGGGGGGTGAAGGATTTCCACTCCTCCCGAACCTCATGAGGCCATATGCACGAGGCAACCTAACGGAGGCTGATACAATTTACAACTACCGTTTATCACGCGCCAGACGTGTTGTGGAGTGTTCATTTGGTATTTTAGCTACACGTTTTAGAATATTTCATACAAAGATAATAACCGTCCCAGCTACCGTTAGAGACATCGTATTGGCATGCTGTGTATTGCATAATCTTTGCCATACTAATTCCTCCCCAGACAGCTACATGGAACCAGGGTTGCATAGTAACTCTAAAAATGAAGTGGCCTGTTTTGGCAATATGACAAACAGAGGAAATCGGGTCACAAACAGGACAGCAATCTTACGAGGCCAATTCAGGGATTATTTTAATGGACAAGGTTCTGTTCCATGGCAACTGGACCGCGTTCGAAGGGGACTTCGAACAGACTGAAGATTCATGTGTACGTTTCTGAGTTTTCTGGCGTTATATGATCGTCATTCTCGTTATCACTGCATATCAAGCTTGCACTGTTACCTTCGTCGCTTTCTCCCTCAGCATCAGATGGATCTGACATGTTACTTGCGGTGCTACAAAAAATTGTTATACATAATTATTACGATTAATGTTTGAATATATAAGGTATTATTGTGATTGATTGAAACTATGTGGAACTCGTCGGCCATTGTATGACGAGAAATGTGATTGAAATTATTTATTATTTGTTATCATAATATAGCCTTTTCCAATTATTTTGGAATATGAGGAATACTGTACGTACATCTATGTATAATTAGAATAGGTAAGTGTTGAAACGACTATTGGGTCATACAGACAGGTAGACAGACATACAGACTGACGGCAGTGAGAACGTAAAATTCACAATAATTATGGAAAATATTTGTTTTTAAACATATGTACGTACTTAAATCCAGCCCTGTATTTATCTAGAAATCCTAGACATTTGAACCATGGCCAAGATGGTGCAAATATATCTGCGCGGCGCCACTCTTCTTAGATGTAGTGTGTTGCCTTAGTAGGCGACGATAAGTGTCAAGTAATGACTTCCATCTTATATTGAGAGTATGGACTAAAATACAAATAAATACAATACAAAAGGTGCATTTCAAACAGAACTAGAGAACATTTACTGAAGTAACCTGCCAAAATTGAAGCAAATCAGTTGAAAACTCTAGGAGAAAAACTCCTTCAAAGATTGTTCCCATTCGTTTTCTAATGGCACGGAAATGCTTATTTCTCGAAAGCTACTTAATGGATCCACTTGAAATTTAATAGTACATCAAGTCAATATAATACCTAGAAGCGGACCAAATTTCAGGTCGATCGGAGCAAAAAAACTGGTATCGTGCGCCGAAGCTGGATCACTTTGACCCCGGGGTCGGATTATTCCGAAACCATCACCATTGGATCCACCATACATTTAACACCATTGGTGAAGTTTTCATGAAAATCAGGGAAAAGGCCCTGAACCCTCAAATAACCGAGAAAACCGCAAAGTTTGTACGGGGGTCGGAGAGTCAAAATTCAACTTTTCATTCACTCTAAGACTCTCAGGCATCTTGTATGAGCAAAGGTAGGTAATTTATGGCGAAAATGAAAACATGTATTTTTGATGCCCAACGGGGCGGGCCACGGGTGGGCACCATCCACCACCATGGATGGATCCCTTCAGGACCATAGTGGGAACATTTTATCCAAGTATGGTGATGATTGGATGAAAACTCTATGAGTAGTGGCACTTTAAAGATGAATCCTCCAAATCCCCATACATTTCCTATGGGACTTTTTGGCCCACTCAAGGGCGGATAACTAAAAAACCCTTGGGCCGAGCCATTAGAAAAACAATAGCACCATTCCACTATATTGGCCACAGGTTGACCCAGTTTGAATTTGATCGAATGAAAACTGTAGGAGGAGATACACATCAAAATCATGACGAAGAATAAGAATAAGAATAAGTTGAAAGATCTTAAGAGATTGTAATAATCTGCCATTGACATCGCAGATTAAATATATAATAACAGATTGACGGGCGGGCGGGTGGGCGGACAGCCAGGTAGACAGACCGGCATAGATTATGTACATCAAGTTGCATAAACATGGCTATCGCTTGATTGGTCTTCATAATCACCATCTACATCTGGATCCCCAAGTGCAGATCTAATTGACTCCCATTGGTTTGTTCTGAGATCTAGATCTGTGTAGGCTCTCTCAGTTTTGTCGTATATGGCTGGTCTTTGGGTGCCACTAAAAGGGATAACGAATAACGAATAACGAATAAAGAATAACGAATAACGAATAACGAATAACGAATAACGAATAACGAATAACGAATAACGAATAAAGAATAGCGAATAACGAATAATGAATAAAGAATAACGAATAACGAATAACGAATAAAGAATAATGAATAACGAATAACGAATAAAGAATAACGAATAACACAGAATAACAGCCATTTTACATGGGATAACTGGGAATAACAGACATATTATATGGAATGACATATTATGACAGCCATTTTATATGGAATAACACGGAATAACAGCCATAGTAAATGGAATAACATGGAATAACAGCCATTGGATAAGGAATAACACGGAATAACAGCCATTTTATATGGAATAACACGGAATAACAGTCATTTTAAATGGAATAACACGGAATAACAGCCATGTCTAAGGTCTGGCTAAGGCCTAAGAAAGTCTGGCTAAGACCTAGGTAATGCCTAGCAAAGCGTGGCTAAGGTCTATGTACGGCTTAGTACATCCTGGCTAAGGTCTAACACAGCCTGGCTAAGGCATATATAAGGCCTGCCTAAGTCATAGCAAAGCCAAGCTAAGTCCATCAAAGTCTGGCATAGACAGGCCTAGGTAATGTATTACAAAGTCTAGCCAATACCTAGGAAAGGCTTAGAAAAGCCTTCCTAAGGCCTAGGCAATATTTTGCAAAGCTTGGTTAATGCCCAGGTAACGCATAGCAAAGCGTGGCTAAGGCCTCGATAAAGATTGGCAAAGCCCAGCTAAGACCTATGTATGGCCTAGTAAAGCCTAGCTAAGGCATGGCAACAGTCTAGCAAATCCATGTTACGGTCTCGGTAAGCTCTAGGTAAGGATTAGCAAAGCCTGGCTACGGCCTAGGTAATGTCTTGCAAAGTTTGGCTAACGTCCAGGCAAGGCCTAACAAAGCCTGACTACGGCCTAGGTATGGCCTGAGTACGGCCTAGCAAAGCCTAACTAAGGCGTAGCTTAGGTTTGGCAAAGCCTATCTACGGCCTAGATAAAGACTAGCAAAGCCTGGCTTATGCCTTGGTAAGGTCTAAGAAAGTCTGGCCAATGCCTGCGTAAGGCATAGTTAAGGCTTGCCAAAGTCTGACTAAGCCCTAGGTAATGTCTTGCAAAGTATGGCTAAGGCCTAGATAAAGTCTTGCAAAGTATGGCTAAGGCCTAGGTAAAGTCTATCAAAGCCTGACTATGGCTTGAATAAGGCCTGGCTATGGCCTGGCTAAGACTAATATAAAGCCTACCAAAGCCTAGCTAAGGCATGGCAACGGCCTAGCAAAACGAGGTTACGACCTAGGTAAGTTATAGGTAAGGCTTAGCAAAGGCTGGCTAAGACCAAGTTAAGTCCTTTGTAAGGCTTAACAAAGCCTGGCTACGGTCTAGGTAATGTCTCGCAATGCTCCGCTAAGGCGCAGGTAAGACCTAACAAAGCCTGACTAAAGCCAGTGTAGAGCCTAGGTAAAACCTGGCTAAGGCATGGCAAAGGCCTTGTAAAGTCTGGCTAAGACCTAGATAACGTCTACGTAAGGCTTATGAAAGCCAGGCAAATGCCCAGGCAAGGCCTATTTAAGGCTTAACAAAGGCTTACTAGGCCCTACTTGGGCCTTAGGCAAGCTTAACAAAATATTACTTAGGCCGTAGCCACGCTTTTCCATGCTTTTTCTAGGTATTAGTCAGGCTTTGCTAAGCCTTACTTGGGCATTACCTGGACCTTAACCAGGCCTTACTAGGCCTTACCTAGACCGTATCTAGGCCTTAGCCAAGCCTTACACTACATTACATAGGCTTTAGCCAGGATTTGCTAAGCCTTACCTAGGCCGTAGCTAGGCCTTGGCCAGACCTTATTGGTCCTTACCTAGGCCTTAGACGGACTGTGCTAGTATGTACATGGGTCGCATCCAAGCTTTGCAAGACCTTACCCTGACCTTCGCATGTCATTGCTATGTTTATGCAAGACCGTACATAGGCTTTAGAAGGCCTTAGCCAGACCTTCGCCAGGCCTTAGGCAGGCTGTAGCCAGCCACTAACCAGGCCGTGGCTAGACTTTGCTAGGTCATACAGAGGTCTTAGCTAGGCTTTGCTAAGATTTACCTAGGCCATGCATGGGCCTTAGCCAGACTTTACCAAGCTTTATCTTGGCCGTCGTCAGGATTTGCTACGCCGTAACTAAGTCTTACATGGGCCTTAGTCAGTTCTTAAACAGGCCTTCGCCAGGACTTAGAAGGCTTTGCTAAGATTTACCTAGGCATTACCTAGGCATTAGCCAGGCGTTTTCAAGCCTTAACTATGACTTAGTCAGGGTTTTAAGCCTTAAAAAGGCCCTAGCCAGACTTTGCCAAACTTTACGTAGGCATTAACTAGGCCTAAGCAATGGTTTGCTAGGCCTTATCATTGCTTTACTAGGCCTTACATACGCCTTAAACACGCTTTGCTAGGACTTAAATAGGCCGTACCTATGTATTGACCAGGCTTTACTAAGGCTTTATCAAGTCTTACCTAAGCCCGAGACAGGCTTTGCAAAACATTACCTAAGCATTATCTAGGCTTGCCTAGGCCTCACTTAGGTCTTACCTAGGCCCTACCTAGGCCGTAGCCAGGTTTTGTTAAGTCTTACCTAGGCCTTAGGTACACTTTGCTAACCCTAACCTAGTCCTTGGGCAAACTTTGCAACACCTTACCTAGGCCGTAGCCATGCTTTGGTAGACCTTATCTAGACATTAGTTAAATTTTAGCCAGGCTTTAGTAAGCCTCACATTGGTCTTACCTAGATATTAGCAAGACTTTGCTAGGCCTTAGCTAGGCCTAAGTGAGGCATTGATAGACTATCTAAGCCTTAGGCATGCTTTGCTAGAGAATGCATAGGGTTTAGACAGACTTTGTCAGGTCTTAACTAGGTCCTACCTTGGCCTTAGTCAGGAGTTGTTAGGCATTATCTAGTCGTTAGCCTAGCTTTGCAAGACACTGAATAGGCCGTAACCAGGCTTTACTAAGCCTTTTAAAGGCCTTGCCTAGGCCACAGAAGGTTTTGCTAAATCCTAACTAAACCTTAGCTAGGTCGTAACATGGCTTTGTTAGGCCGTTGCCACGCCTTAGTTAGGCTTTGCTAGGCCTTACATAGGCCTTAGCCAAGCCGCAGCCATGCCGTATTCAGGTCTTGGTCAGGCTTTGATAAACTTTACATAGCCCGTAGCCATGGTTTGCTAGACATTGCCTAGGTCGTAGCCAGGTTAGCCAGGTGTGCTAAGCATTACCTAGGCCGTAAGTAAGCTGATAGGCATTACCTGCACCTTAGTCAAGCTTTTCAGGACATTACTTAAGCCTTAGCGAGGCTTTGGTAAGCTTTAACTATGTCTTACGCAGGCATTTGCCAGACTTTCTTAGACCGTACCTAGGCATAAGTCAGGCTTTGATAGACGTTCACGTATGAGCTCAAACAGCCTTGCCGTATCGATTTGCGGCCTGTGCTTAGTTTTTTCTGTACTGGTGGCATTTTCTGCAAACAGAGCATATATAGATGAATCATTTACATGTGCATCAGCTGACCCGTCAAACATACGCATGGACGATCGAGAGGACGAAGGGTGGAATGATATGTGCCATATTATATTCCCATTTATAGTTTAATCAAGCCATAATCAGAGGCCCTATTGAGGGCATATGTGAAAACACGTGTAGTTCATATGGCTGCACGTGCATACTGCACATGTATTGTACACTTATAATTGCTCTCACCTACATTTATATGGGTTTTGCTCCATACCTCTATATAACGATACATTGCTCAAGAGGCCTAGACGTAATCATAAACTTAAATAATTATATCAGAATTATGGAATGCCTTCAATAATATTAAATTATACAGTGCACACCTTTTGTTTGTCACCTGTCTTTTATTTCTTCACTGCATGTGCTGTAATAAATCTCGCGAGAATGTGACGTTTCATAACAGAGTTGTGGAATTTTCGTCTAGCGATAAGTTACGGGCGCGAAAAAAGCTTCCCGTAGGCTTTTAAATCGCATCGCCATGCATCGCTATGCATCGCCACGCGATGACGCGCGTTGGTGTGTTTTAATTCACTTATAGTCATTTATAGCATTTAAACGCGTCGCTCAGTTTCGCGAAGCGACAATTTCGCTATGCGAATACGCTCTAGGTATGTTTTGCACCTTTGGCGTTTATTTACGACCCCTTTCGTGAAACTGACATAGACACGGGACTTAAGTATAGCGTTTAAGTTAGACAGGGCGTAACTTACGCACCTTTGTGAAACTGGCTCCTGGTGTCTGCACAAGGGGGAACTGATTCAAGGATAGTTCATTATAGTCTCTATGCCAAAGAACAGGGATACAGCATCATAACAAGCTCTAAGAGTCCAGGCAGTGCTTCTTCATTATGCTCTACTACATGCATGTACTCAAGGGCGCTACACTTCTCCTTCTTCTTCTTTTCGTTCGCTGATCATACCGCCAGTCCTGTAAGTGACTATCGACATGATCATAAGCGCTACACTTCTATTTGAGGATTTCCTTAGCAATCCTATCCGCGACACTGTCCACAGTATCGGCGCCGATACTGTTCTAAATTTTCAGGGTATCGACGGCCTCGATAAAAAATAATCCAGTATTGGCAGTGGTCAATACTGTTGCGAGAATCGTGGCTTCTAATTATTTTTTAAATCTTCAATACTGGTAGCGAGTATCGCTATCATCACCAGTACTCGTACAATACTGGTTACGAGTATTGTTGATGTACGCACAATACTCATTGCCAGTATTGTACAAACGTATTTAGCCCACAAAATCATATATATACAACCAAATTTTTTACATTCTTTACCATTTTGTTTGAAAACTATTATTACCATGTATTAATTAGTAATCGTTCACAATGGCTGTAAAGGCTGGTATTTCCAACTTGTTCGAAGCATTCCCGAAGGAGATGCCTATTTGGAATCGGTGCGAGGTTGTTGCGACTCGACATCGCTATAACTATTTCAAGAATTGGACGTTTAACCACATAGATGAGAGACGCATTCCAGCTGAATGTCACCCGAAAGGGTTTGTGACTGACGAGTTATTAAAGTTACATTTGTTAAAGAATGAACTGACAAGAAACACGAAGATTCAGTACGTAGTAGATACCATTGCCAACCAAGAGGCATGGACCATAGATTTTAAAGTATCATTGACAAGCAACATGACGATGACGAAGGCAAAGGACATGGCGAGTGAACAGTGGAAGCTACATTCTGAGAAGTACGATGCTACAAAAGCGGTCCAAGGGCCAACTGTCACAGGGGCTGGACACACTATAACGAGACGTGTCAGAGAGACTGTCTCTGAATATAGACCAAGGATTCGCACGACAGCGTCTGTACCGGTAATGCACGCACGCACGCACGCACGCACGCACGCACGCACGCACGCACGCACGCACGCACGCACGCACGCACGCACGCACGCACGCACGCACGCACGCACGCACGCACGCACGCACGCACGCACGCACATAGGACAGGAATACAAGTTTTGAAGATTTATCATTGGTATGACCGAGCCAGTCATTTCAGTGGTATATTTAAAAAATTGTTTTAAGTGGTTGAATTGTTATGTCCTATACTGATTAATAGTAGACCCCCCACCCACTTATCGGTAAGTAGAAACGAGACCACGCCGAGTTTATAGGATCGGCCATGCCGTCGTTTTATTTACCGATACTAATTGCCAGTATCGGCCAAGACTGCGATACTATGAACTAGTATCGGTGAACGCGTCAATGACCATATATTAACCAATGTTTTGAATATTATTGTTTCAGGTTACAATGGACATGTGAGATGATGCAGCAGGGGAAGTTGTAAAAATGTGCAACATGAAGAAGACTCAGCTAGTGAAATTTCTACAAAGAAACGGGTCCAAAGAAGATGCCGTCAGGTTCGTGGAAGAGATGAAGCACCGTGCGAGCACTATTTGTTTGTATAAACTTTTTAACAACTCAGCTGTTTATACTAAGCAATAACTGTGATCGTAACTGTTAATGCATTGCTTTAGGCAATCGTAACTGTTAATGCAGTGCTTTAGGTGATCGTAACTGTTAATGTAGTGCTTTAGGTGATCGTAACTGTTAATGTAGTGCTTTAGGTGATCGTAACTGTTAATGTAGTGCTTTAGGTGATCGTAACTGTTAATGTAGTGCTTTAGGTGATCGTAACTGTTAATGTAGTGCTTTAGGCGATCGTAACTGTTAATGTAGTGCTTCAGGCGATCGTAACTGTTAATGTAGTGCTTCAGGTGATCGTACCTGTTAATGTAGTGCTTTAGGTGATCGTAGCTGTCAATGCAGTGCTTTAAGTGTTCGTAACTGTTAATGTAGTGCTTTAGGTGATCGTAACTGTTAATGTAGTGCTTTATGTGATCGTAACTGCTAATGTAGTACCTTAGGTGATCGTAACTGTTAATGCAGTGTTTTAGGTGATCGTAACTGTTAACGTAGTGCTTTAGGTGATCGTAACTGTTAATGTAGTGTTTTAGGTGATCGTAACTGTTAATGTAGTGATTTAGGAGATCGTAACTGTTAATGTAGTGCTTTAGTGATCGTAACTGTTAATGTAGTGCTTTAGGTGATCGTAACTGTTAATGTAGTGCTTTAGGTGATCGTAACTGTTAATGTAGTGCTTTAGGTGATCGTAACTGTTAATGTATTGCTTTAGGTGATCGTAACTGTTAATGTATTGCTTTAGGTGATCGTAACTGTTAATGTAGTGCTTTAGGTGATCGTAACTGTTAATGTAGTGCTTTAGGTGATCGTAACTGTTAATGTATTGCTTTAAGTGTTCGTAACTGTTAATGTAGTGCTTTAGGTGATCGTAACTGTTAATGTATTGCTTTAGGTGATCGTAACTGTTAATGTAGTGCTTTAGGTGATCGTAACTGTTAATGTAGTGCTTTAGGTGATCGTAACTGTTAATGTAGTGCTTTAGGTGATCGTAACTGTTAATGCAGTGCTTTAGGTGATCGTAACTGTTAATGTAGTGATTTAGGTGTGTAATTCTGTTTTAACTATTTCGTTTTTACTGTTCACCGTATTGTAATGTAACTGTTAATGTAGGTGTGCAATTGCGTGTATAATTGAAGGAGTGAATGGAATCGGTGTGTATGTCGATTAGTTCTTGCAAGATTACGGGTTACTTGTTTCTTGTTTTAGTGCTTATCGTTAATAAAGTTGAAATATATAAATTGTTTATTCTTTTTGTTTATTTATTGGGATCCACACCGCCAATACTGGTTACCAGTATCGACATGTTCAAATCTTAAATTTAAAAATTAAAATCTGCCCATCAACGATTCTTGCTACTGGTATCGTTCACCAATGTTTTTTTAATTTTTTCAAAAAAAATTGACGGGACTCCTTGAAAGATACTCGTATCGAGAACCGCTGCGGGATAAATTTAAAAGAAAATACTATACTCGACGCTAGTATCGGTGAATGCAACAATATTCAACGATACTCGGCGATACTTGAACAACGAGTATCGGCGCCGATACTGTGGACAGTATCGTGGATAGGATTGTTCAGGAAATCCCTATTTGATACCGGTAACGTAACAACAAAAAAACCGATTGACACGGCAGACGTTGCACATGCATTCACACTTGAACACTGTGCCACTCTTTGAAGTCTTCATGTATATAGTGGTTGTGATTCAACAAGGGCTTTTAACGAAAAAATGAACAATATAGCTCATCAAGTCTCAGAGAAGATGCCATAGTTTGTACCAGTACTTGTCCGATTGAGAAATTTATGACCTGTTTTAGATGAGCGCATAACTGGCCTTGAGAAATTCACTTGAGCCGTATATAGCAAACCCAGCTTCAAAGCAGTCGACTAAGACTTCATAGTAAAAACGAAGTGTGCAAACGAGCTACCCAACGCTACTCACAATGTTGATATAGAGACAGTTCCCCATGTAGGAAAGGCTTAGAGCAACGCAATCGACGAGTGAATCCAGTTTTAGCTATGCAAAGCCCATCTCTAGCTAAGCTCCACCCACACCACGCTCGTGTTGGCATCGATCGATCTCTCAACTCCCTGACTATCAATTTCCAGAAAATTATACAGGTAAGCTGTTGAATATTTTGAAACTAATTTGACCGGGTGCTGTTGCTGCCTTAGGCGCCCAGTCAAATTAGTTTCAAAATATTTAACAGCATGTTTATTAAATAGCAAAGGCATGCAGTTCGTACAACATGTTGGACAGGCGGTTAAAACGGACTAAACAGAGTCACTCATGACGTCATGATTGTGACGTCACCCTACACGTCACGTGGTTGATTATGACGTCATATGACGCCATGTGATGGATGGATGAATAAATTGGAAAGGTCCATTACCAAGTTGTGATATGGAAAAATGCACACATTGGAGGACCAAATATTCCTGCGGCAACGGTGTAGATGGTAAGTGTTGGGTCGCTGTGGATAGAGGGTGACGTTCTATCACATCAAATGTTTGGTGTTCTTTAGGAGGTACTAGAGGATGACAGTAATTAGAATGACGAGGGTGCCATATGTGATGATAATGCGATATTATCCAAGACAGCAACTCTGGTAACAATGAATAATAAGAAATGAAGTGAAAGCAAATCTGAACTCTATAATGTAGCTGGTAATGTGTAAAGCATGAAAAAAAAATCGGCGGTATTTTGGATTTATGTAAATAGGGATTTGTTTCTGCTTTAATAGTTGTAACTCATTTTCCTAGTGATTAATAGACCGAGAAGAAAGTTTGAATTGTAGAGAAATTCCAAGTAGAATTGGAGATTTCAGCAAAACAAATATGCGGCTGGTTTAACGGCGGTCATTTTGGATGTATGCAAATTAGGTATAGCGCAAATGAGTTAATATACCTTTCCCACATTAGCGTATTTTGGTAAAATACTTTTCCAAAATGCATTGCGCATACCACTTATGGCTGGTAACCGAGATAGCCGACGCTCAAACAACATTACTCTACTATGGGAATCAGATACAACGCACTTTAAACAGTTTATATGACGAAGTAATTTCATAATATTATTGAAGTCATGCATCATTGAAAAACTAAGCCAAATTTTCTATACATTTCTGCATTAGGTTTTATAGTTTTGTAAAATTTAATACAGTTGATTGGAATTTTAAAATATCCGACTTGATTTAATTAATCTACGTGTAATGGTATATTCTATATACGTAAATATCTCAGTGAAAATTTCACAAAACTATAAAGGATAATGCAATAATGTTTAGGCAATCGAATGCGCTTTCCAATAATGTATGAATTAAATAATATAGTGGTTTTAGTGTATCATAGTAACGGTTTAAATTGCGGTGTATTTTAGCGCAATAGTAACTCAATGCGGGGCAGCCGCTTGTTGACGGCATAACCAGTCAGCAGTTATGTTCTGAGCAATGAGCATTGACGTATCGGCCCGGTATCGGCCCGGCATCGGCCCAGTAAGCTGCGTTATCAGGGGTGTATGTCTTGGGAACATGATTTTTCTTGAATAACTGTAACAAACGTGTTGGTACCCATGAACAATTTTCGTGTGTGGGTGCATGTTGTGCCTCTCTAGTCCCCCGGATTAGATCAATTCAGTTGTTTAACCACGTATGTCCGTATTTATGCGTGTGGTCATTGCCACAGTCATACATGCGTCTTTTCGTGTATGTATTTGTTCGTCCGTACATCCGTCTGTTCGTTCATTCACCCATTCCTTCAGTCGGTTAGTAAATAATTCAGTACGCAGGAGAAAGAGAATGAGGGCATATAGTCTTGTGTAACCATCAACAAGTGTGGGATAATTGAACTGATTCAAGCCGCGGATTAAATCATGGTTATGCGATTACACACAGTGTCTGTAGCCCTACTTAGGGACCAACGTGGTTAATGAAAAGTTATTGGACTACATTCATAAATACTTTTTTTTAGTTTCAAATTTATTAAAGAAAGCTAAATCTCACAGAAAGTGTTCATTTGCAGAGAGATTAATTTTTAAAGAATTACCAGCACTTATTTACGCACACATTAAAATAATGATTAAAGCTATGTGTGCGTCACACCTCGCTGAGCTATTACGCACACATGCCAGATTCAGTGAAGCACCACCACCACCACCACCACCTTGTTTGATTAGACGGTGTTTCTTTAAGGAATCTACGTGTCAAATAAACCAATCCAGTAACAGAAAAATAAGCATTGAAATACGGATATATATATATATATATATATATATATATATATATATATATATATATATATATATATATATATATATATATATATATATATATCTGGCGCGACGATAGTAAATTGGCAAATGGACCATACGCAATTTACAAACGGCTGCGGCGATAGCAAATTGGCATGTGGCCGTGAACCGTCTACAAACCATAACAAAATTGTCATATGGATCTGCACCGTTTATAAATGGGCCAAATTGCTTATTAGCGCGCTCCATTTTATATATACGAATGTATTCTAGTATTAAACACACGAAAAGCATTTTATGGACATGGATCTCTATATAAAATCATCTTTTGTATATACGTGAATGTTAAAACTTACCCAACAGTAGAACGCGAATCATTTTGTTCAGTCTATTGTAGATGAAGCAATGCACAGTTGTACGCAAAGACATTGAGAATTGTAATGGCATGCCATTATATAGCTTGGTCTACGTGGCTGAGCAATTACCGTGCCCTTTGAAGCACGAGGTCGTTAAGCAGTTATTATAAATTAATGTGTTATCCCATTTTGTGCCCTTTAATAGTGAGTCGGCCAAACGGCATCTGCAGTCACGGTGTTGTGGATGGTAATTTGCGTGACAAAAGTCCGATTGCCCATTTTTACCACGGGAATAACTGTCTCGGTTACCGAGCAAGTCAGTCAAGTGGTAAATCTTCAAGAATAGTCTTCGCTTGGCCTGCAAATGCATAGCGACTAAGGATGATCGGAATTTCCTTGACCATTAATCCAGAAAATAATGGTCAAATTAGTCCAAAATGTAGTGGTCTTGTGAATTATCCATTTTCAGAAACAAAACAAAAAGGTATTTTTAAAATAAATTCCAGTGGAAAAATTAAAAAACTATTCCTTATTGCCTACAAATGGACATGATGGCTCTATATTTGCTGGCTCCCAGTAGGGCATATTTCCAAGGCTCTCTGTGCTGGTGCTGCTGGTGTGTGCTCTGGCATCCTTAGCACACGGCCATCTTTGATGGGTGACATTTACGGGCAGCGGCAATATATTATACATCTTTTGTCATGCAGCTTTGGAAATTATGCTGTCTGGCCATCACTGTCCCGTGATGGTGCAGATGTGTTTGCGGTGGCAAACATCAAGTTTATCTCGAGCTGCCTTTGGAGCTGTCCAACTGTTACAGTTATACAGCATCGAGGATAGGCAGGTTGAGTTCTATAAACGTAGTCTTTCTGTCAAGGCATCTTTAATCTACGAATCCACAGCTTGCAGAAAGACTGGAAGCTATGTTCCCCATGACGAAGCGTGCAATGATGTTGGCAGTACTGCAGAGCTGTGAGCCCAGGATTTTGCTTTTCCTCACTAGTTCTATGGTACGAAATGGATCGACATTTTCTTTTGTTTCATACAGAGATTCTCAATTTTTAGTTTGCTTGCAGCTATAGGGAGTAGGTCGTCTATGAAGTCCACGTCGTTGGCATAGTCCATCGCTAGTGGCATACTCAGTATGGACACCGGCGATTTAGTCGCGGAGAATTTTCCCAAACAGATTTCAATGCAACAGCAATGTAGCAGGTGGAAAGCACAGGGGATAATTTATCTCCCTGTTGGGAGCCGAGTGACAAACGCAGCAGATTACACTGTCTTGACCCGTACTCTGAGATGTGTGCCTGCAAGGAGCAGTCTCGCTAGTCGCAACTCATCTTCATTGCAACTGGCATGGTGCAGTGCATCTAGGATCTTTTAGCGTTTAATTGTGTTGAAGTCTCGTGACATGTCAATGCGCATTTTATGGAAATCTCAGAGCTTGGACATGTCCACTGCCACAAGCATGCATTGAGCCCAAACAATGTCTGTGCAGCTGCGTCCACGTTTAAAGCCACTTAGGCATGATCTAGTGAAGTAACCGATCTTGTTTCGGATGCGGCATAGAGTAACTTTGGGTAGGAATTTTCAGTATGCTGTTGAGGAACACAATATACCACAGATTGGCTGGGGCCAGGTGGCTTCTTCGACTTGGGTAGTGTGATAAGGGTGCTGTGCCCTACAGCATCGATAGGAAGCTGGTGCATAAAGGCTGAATGGATTAGGTGTGTGATCAGTTTTGAGATGCCATTTCCGTATTTGATTTGTTCTTTCCTCATATTATCATGTACGGATGTACGTTCATTTTGAGGACTTTCAGTGCCTTCTCAACGTATGCTGGTTTTGTTGGTGTTAGTAATTGCTTGGGGTCACCTGAAAACGGATGCAAGGGCTTATCATCGTGTTCGGTGAACTGTTCCGTGAACCGTTCTAGAATTGCGTCCGCTTTGCACTGATCAGTCCTGATAAAGTGTCCTTCAGAGTTGTGACAGTGAGTGGTTGTGTGTAGTCAGTAACTCTCATGGATCGGGCTGACCGAAACATTTCTGACAGTCTTCCGCGGCAGTGAGTTCATCTACTAGGGAATCTTTTAAGCGTTCGTTGATGTGGCGCAACATGTTATTGCGTTTGGTGCCGTCTTCACCATTGCCACTTTGATAGATGCGCAGCCGTATTGCCTTCTCTGATGATAGTTTTACTACTACAGGGCCATCAGTATACCTAGTCCGGTTGTTGTTTTGAGAACTCCGATGGTGCTAGTGGCTGATGATTCCTCATGGAATGGCCATCTTGGGGAAGAAAAATGACACCTTCACGACGGTCTGCTCCGTAGGTACCAACATTGTTGGGAAACCAACTTTGTTGGGAAACTAAGTCATCAAGTTTTCCGGAACATTCCATGAGACAAATTTAAATTTTCTTGAAATATCTCGACCATTGAATGGTTAATTGATAAAAGTAGCATTTTGAGCGCTTTGAACTTCACACAATAAGGGTTAAACGTAGGCTGATAACTATTTATAATAATTATATTAGTTTCCGCCTAAACTGACTGATGTATCTGGCGTGTATGCGTGTATGAGTGGGAGCATTGAACGTGTAGATTTGAGAGTGTGAATGCGCGTGAGTGCTGAAAAACTAGCGGAGTAGGGGAGGGTGTGTGTGCTGGTGGTGAAAACGTGCGATAGTGTGTGCATGCGTGCGTGCGTGCGTGCGTGCGTGCGCGCGCGCGTGTGCGTGCCTGTGTGTGCGTGTGAGCGTGTGTTCGTGCGTTCGTACATGCAATACGTGAAGATGTCATGATTTGGGGACGCATGCGTGCAAAGGTGGCTGTTTCGTGAACCAACATATTTCAGCCATTTTAGAATATGATAAAATCATTAATTATTGCCAGTTTTTGTGAATTCTTCTTCGTGTTCTCCTTTAACCATTTGCAATCGAAAGGGCAAGACGCCAAAATTCTTTACGATTTAATAAATATTATGTTGAATATTTTGAAACTAACTTGACTGGAAGGCGAAGCTGTTTGCAGTTTCGAAATATGTAACAGGTTAGTTGTATATATGCTTACTATAATAGCACCCACTAATAAAATGGCACAGAGTGATGATATAACGAGTATAACCTATATGAAATATTATTTTGTCTAACAAGTTTGATATTTAAAAGGGAGAAATTGCCAGTGTGTTTATTTTATCAATGTTCTAGCTATTATTTCGGTGATGTATTGCATAGTGTGTGCCCTCTGCTCACTGCACAAAAGTCAAAGAATGATAAAATGTCTGATCGAGGATAGTCCATTTCTGACACAAACTAACAATCATTACTTTGGGCCAAGGTGGCGACCATGTCCCTACATGGCATTATAGTGTTTTCATATATGTCCATTGAAAACCTGATGATGATGTAGTAGTAGTAGTAGTAGTAGTAGTAGTAGTAGTAGTAGTAGTAGTAGTAGTAGCAGCAGCAGCAGCAGCAGTAGTAGTAGTAGTGGTAGTAGTAGTAGTAGTAGTAGTAGTAGTAGTAGTAGTAGTAGTAGTAGTAGTATAAGCAGTAGCATGTAGCAGTAGTAGTAGTAGTAGTAGTAGTAGTAGTAGTAGTGGTAGTAGTAGTAGTAGTAGTAGTAGTAGTAGTAGTAGTAGTAGTAGTAGTAGTAGTAATAGTAATAGTAATAGTAATAGTAGTAGTAGTAGTAGTAGTAGTAGTAGTAGTAGTAGTAGTAGTAGTAGTAGTAGTAGTAGTAGCAGCAGCAGTGGCATTCCATGCTTTGTGTGCTATGAATCACACCTGGCTCCATTTCGGTTGTACGTACTAACTAACTATAACACAGCCGTCGTCATCTAAGGGGTCTATAACTAACAAGCGAAACTTAAACAACGTGCTCAAATATATTTTAACGGCAAAACTGCCGTTTACATATTGAATACAGCTCTTTCAGAATTTGTGCAAATTTCATCTCCGCCTCTACAAGCTGTTAGGCACTTCAATCTATTTTACGTAATATGTTGACTTTTCTACTTTATTGCTTTGAAGCCAGGCATGCTATTCAAGTGTTTTCCACAGTATGATTTGTAAATAAACATGCGTGTCACTCCTTTTGCATGAAAATTATGATGTCCACAAATGTTTACACGATGCATCCATTTCCATATGCAACGGGCGGTGGCTGGAAGTGTTCCCTGACTCGTCCCGGCTCAGGTCGGAGCACAGGAGTGCGTTCGTCTTTCTCCTGATTTGTGGCTGTAGCCGTTCTCGGAGTTGACACGCCCGTCGCTTTTAAATCACCAGACCCATCTACAAACATTTGCTAACCAGATCTGACAGCCGTAAATTCAGATACGTGTGGGTAAGGACGTGCATTATCTTTCGCTATAAAGGTTCTGTGTGAGTTAATTAAAGTCCACTGTTACATCTGAATCGTTGATTCAGTGGCTGGCATATTCCGAAATAAGCAGTGGGAAACTATCCTACCTAATGTTCGATTCTTAGGTTAGGCATCGCTCCCGCTCCACCTCTCACTCCCCCCACCACCACCACCCCACCCCCACCTATTTCCATATCTATACATATATTTGTAACAAACATAAAAGAAACACGTACGCACGCACGCATGGACGTGTAAGCGCGTGAGTATGTCAGTAGTTGAGGTCTGGCTACGCGCATCTCCCAACAAGATTGTCCTGCTATTGGGGTTAGTGGGGATGGACAGTTAAGAATATAATGGAGCTTTTCTTGTTTGGTTAGAAATTGGAATGCTGGGTATGTAAATATCTGCAAGATGTTTGAACACCTTCTGTTTACGTGATGAGACGTTTTTGCATGTAAGGAGGGAGTGTAGCTGATTTTCTACATCGTCACTGCAGAGTTTATATGTTCTCTCTGCTCTTGGTATATCGTGGCATCTACCTGTTTAGATTTCTAATCTAAGTGCGGATATTCTGTATTTTGTGAATATTTTTCTATAGTTGGAAATGTGTATTTCTATTAAGTAAGGGGCAGTTTCGTAAGCACGCTCAATTTGTTTATATATAGTATGATAGATTTTCGGACTTTGCCAATTTATAATATCGCTGATAGTTTTCCTCCAGCTTTTCAGAGATTTTTGTTTTCATTTCTTTTTCGTTATGTGGTGTCGGTTTAAGAGATTGTATTTCTGTTCCATACATTTTTAGCATTTTCTTTCATTGTTCAACAATTTGTTAATACTGGCATCATATAATATATTACGACTGTGTGTTATATTTTTAAGTGTACTGTGACCAATAGTTAATTATTCTGAGGTTGACTTCATTGATTAGGGTTTATCGCCCTAGCTCGCTTTTGCAAGCAATATTAGTTGTGTTTGATTATACTTGATGTGTGTATTCGCAAAATTTGGTGTAGATTTTCTCAAATGGTTCATTTTCCAATTTATCTTAAATGTACCTGTGGAATATATGTAGCTATTCTATTGTTGAGTTCTACACCTCATACTTCGCAATTATAGAGAAGTATAGGTTGGATTAATGTATCAAATAATTTGCTTTATATGTTTGGGGGTGGGGAAGAGCCCATAAGTGGTTTACAGACAAATACGGACAAAATGATAATACAGACACAATGCTGCTACCTATAGCACACGTGTATTTATGAAGTTGGTGCACGGAACAGTTAAGCAGATGCCGCGGGAGAGCCATAGCTCTTGGGTCGCGCCCTGCGACTATATCAAAGAGAACAGTCCTTTGGCTCACCCCGTAACTCCAGGTGTTGGTTGCAAGGTGGCAACTTTCCCGGATGGCAACATGAGGTCACGTCCTCAAAACTGATAACATACACTACCTATCATTTATCCTGCCAGCTTGCAGTCGGCCTACGGGCGGAGAAAATCTAATCAAGCAGGAAATAGAGCTCAGCGTGTCACAAGTGCGTAAGAAACATGTTCTGTGGCTTAGTAGACAGCTAAACAGTGTTGTTGTGAACTTTCCTAAATTGGCGATGTATTACGCAGGATAACACAAATGAGGATGATATATTCGAGTCTGGAGAGAAGGCAAGTCTCCTCTACAATGTTGATTCAGAAGAGAGTCCAGTTGCTTTATGGTATAAATGTCTCAAAGGGAAAGTTGTAAAAAGTTCAAAATAAATGGAGGCACAGGATCTATCAACACCATCTGCATGCGCGAATTTCCGGTTTCCAGGTGAACTACCAAACTCAGGTCTGGAGGCAAGATTGTGGATATGTGTGTCCAGTGGAAAGAGATGGAATGTCATTAACCAATAGATGCCTGTAAAAACAAGGATGCCACCAGCACCTAAGGGCATACTCATAACGATACGACTCCAACAGTGTCTGTGACTCAAAGGCGTGCACCTGCAGGAAGCATGAACTTGATTGCACATCTATCTGCGAGGACTGTAATGGTGTGAATTGTTCTAACTCCATAAAGCCACTCGATGAAGATAAATTGGGCAAATGATATGAGCACTCTGATGAAGTACCCTAAATCAGGTACAGTTTTTTTTTCTCCAGGTTAAGACGTTTAGAATAAACATTATACTGCGAGAACTATATTTCGATAATAGTGGTACGGGGTGGAGACTAATTGGCATAATTGGTGTTATGTAATGCATTTATATTAACAATATGGGCATTGTATTCGTTGACCCTGAAAACTTGGGTATAGACACCTTTTCTACCAGGTTACCGTGCTAAATTAAAATTATATAGCACAATTTCTATTTTCATGGCTGAACCTGATTAATATAATCATGAAAATTTTACCTCTGTCCCCTAATTGGATGTTGGCGGACCTTTGATACGTTATACTTAGGCACCGTTGAACCCTAGGCAAGTGAAAAGAATTCGTTTGTAATGTGTTCCATGCTGATCACGTATTTGAGGTAAATTGACTGGATTATATCCATACTCTAATAGTTAGCTGAACCGAGCTCCTAACAATTTAAGCTGGTGCCTCCAAAAATGGTGTGTCAACTGAGTAAACAAAGAATCTGATTAGCTCCTGAGGGAAGGAGCAGTCACATGGCACCTCCTGGCCAGAATATAAGCCACCTCATGGTCGGAGTCAGTAGGAAGGGCGTACTCCGCGCCACGATGTATGATGCAGGGAAACCTGTGTGTCTAGGGTTTGTCACCACTGCTAGGTGCATTATTGACCCGCTTTTGCTTTGAGCATATCACAGCGCAGCGGCTAACCAGCAGTGCTATCTGCAAACCCTAGAAACGCGCTACCTGATCATGCCCAAGTTTTGGGTCCCGCTGATGAATAAGTGTGATATAAGTAAATTAAACTCATAATGACACCCTTGATCACGGAAGAGCCTTCAGTCATGAGGCGCCGCTACAACAACGGTATTTGTTGGAAGGTGACAGCATGAGCCACATCTGCGCTAAGGATCCCTAGGGCATCAGCCTGGCTGTGCCGGTGAAGCAAACTATGTTGGAATCAGCGACTGCAAGTCTCCACTGCACATAAGCAGTATGAATCTGCCAGAACGAGAGCATAACTTTACATCAATATCTTCAGACTGCAGGAGCAGCATCATCAGACTACACAATCCGGCAAAGTGTATATAGTTCGGTCTTTTCTCACTTCATCGTCATCCCGCCATTCTCATCTTCATCCTCATTGCCTGTGTTCAGTATGTGTTATGATTATGTCTGCGGGCTGTGTACCACGCTCCAAACATCTACTGTGCACTCTGTATTTGACTGGATTTTTGCTGATTCATCTCCTGGACCGTGCAAATGAGCTGCTTCACGAATAAATTGAAAACTGTTCTTAAATATTAAATGTTGTATGTTGTTTGTGCTCCGGTATTTGTGTCAAACGGGTTCTGAAGTTCTGCTTTCTACTGCACGCATAACCCATTCACAAACTCCAAATCCTGAGTTCGCTAATTCTTTTATGCAGGCTGATAAAGTTTAATCATTTATACTACCATTCTATTTTGCCAGATACCGTTCTCTCCCTATTTTCAAAACCAATCTGCCTTTTACCATTGTATTTGTTGTAAATATAACTCCTGTTGTCTAAAGTTCACATTGTAATAGGTCGCCAGTCAGCTAAATTGTGTTCAAACTTCTCATCTATCCTCAACCAATTAAGCAGCATTTTGGACAACCATCCGCTACTTGAAACACATTCACCAGGACGTAGCTCATTTGGATTACCTCTGCCTATACCTACTGCCACAGTTAGATAGAAATAACCTAATGGCCTTCTCCTGTTTGTGCCGCCATTAGTTCAGCTAGTGGCATCTCCTGGAGCGTTGACCTTACTGCAGGACTAAGGAAACGTATAGAAATCTGTTCTTGCCAC
The DNA here is from genome assembly GCA_034401795.1 of Chaetoderma sp. LZ-2023a. Classification (NCBI taxonomy): domain Eukaryota; kingdom Metazoa; phylum Mollusca; class Caudofoveata; order Chaetodermatida; family Chaetodermatidae; genus Chaetoderma; species Chaetoderma sp. LZ-2023a. The sequence continues at coordinate 42,144,666 of CM067367.1, forward strand.
TCAATCCACTAGAGCACTCTTAAGCCCTCACCTGCACTAACCTTTCAGACTAACCTTTCAGACTACCAGACGAAAGGTTGTGCCTTGAGCTGCTTCGTACGCATACGCCATTGTCATACCTCGTTGTACTGTTTTACTCAAAACATTTTGGTAGGTATTTGCTCAATGGAGGGATTAGAAGCTGCAAAAATAACTGCTCCTCATACGCGCAGCTACTGAGTAAATCCATCTGCACAGCCACCGTAAGCATACAGATAGGACCCTATCCTTCCTAGCCTGGTCTCGAACAGGCTCTGGATAAAAGGTTAGAAAGGTAGAAATAGCTTAGTATCCCTTCGTGTCGGCATAATGGCATCTTGATTTGGTGATAATGTATGCCCCTCTACCCATGAGGAGTTAGCAATAAAGTGGGTGCATGCGCTACAGCCTCTTGTTTTGCTTTTTTGCTGTTGTAGTACTTCTGTTTGCATTGCACAATTTGCATGCATGAACTGTCTTGCTAGATAACTGTTTTAGAGATACATATATCCATGTGCGGTCATTAAATAATTGCTAAACAAGGTTGCGGGCAGGTGTCGGCTTTGCACAATTAGAGTGTTGTTGATGACTATCGCTGCATGCGCCATTCTCTAATCTAGGGCAGTTGGTAGGTTTCAGCGTTGTTGCCACTTTCAGTAATTGCATGCACTTACTAAAATATTTTGCATCCCTGGATCTGAATCTGTTCCTGTTGGCGACAGTCCATGCGGCTTCTCGGTGCCAGCCGATGTGAAGAGAGCAGTGTCTCTGTTGCGGCTGTAGATAGGTTTTGATCTCACACAATTAGTGTGTTGTTTCTACTCGCAGCCACATCTAGTAACATAACCTAAAAGGGAGGATAGTGCTAGGCCGTGAGGCACAAAACATGCATACAGGGTAAATCCGTTAAAACTGTTAGGTTAGGCACACAAAAATGTAGTCGGCGAGAGAGAGAGAGAGAGAGAGAGAGAGTGAGAGAGAGATTATATCCTATGGATCCCTAGGTCGGCACCTATTTGAAGGTTCAAGAATCATTGAAATCGCTTCACCAGTTCCGTTGCTATTGTCATTTACATCTATTTCCTTAAAATATGTACACGCATCTATTAGCCTAACGCATCCAGTCGTCTCTAATAGCTGCGCAGTGCTGACGTCACTAGACGCGATAAAATGGCAGCCCCCTGATGTGCGAAAAATTGTCAATTTTACCGACTTTTCTAGCGGAATTAGTTACGCCATTTTTATCTGGCTATTATGCTGGCGTAATTTCATTAATAATGTAATAATCTTTCAAATAAACACACTTTTTTACATCCCTCAATTGTCCTTTAAGAGTATTGAGCGCAATGCGGTATCCTACTTTTCTCCCTATACATGGGCCATCATCAGGGAGAATAATGTTTTTGGCTTGATATGAAAATTGTGTTTATCAAGCTTAACGTCTGGATAACGATGTTTTGAAATCAAACTTATTCACTTCTCATCATGGTTGCATTTAAGAACTTCACATTGTCATGTTTGCTCTGCATGAGATCGTATGGACCGGGCACACGCAACAGCAATCGAGATGCACTGGTGGCATTCCTCAGTTCCAATGGCCTATTTGCCACAAATACGACTTTCAAACACCCATGCCGTCACATAACAACATGGATTGCACACATTGCTGATCGCTGAGCCCCTAAAGGTTCTAAGGCTACAACAGCTGTCTTCAAGCAAATAGACTTCATACTATGCAAGACAGAAGCAAAACTCATACTTCGGTATGCTCATTCCCATGGAGGCAAAGACCTCAATTCTGACCATAAGCCAGTCATTACACGCCTTCAGATGAACGATCTCTTTTTAATATATAAAGGCCATAACAAGCAAAAGGGTAGAGTCACCTACAACCTACCCAAGCCCATCAGCAACACTGACACTCAAACGTCATGCAAAAATATCATCGGGGAGCAGATAGCTAACATCGAGTCAACTCCAATCCAAACGAAGCCCTAACCAAAATACTGAAATTTATGGAATCATCAGCTACCAGCACCATAATGCTTCGGGCAGCCCGAGCCCTGAGAGTTACTGACTACACACGACCACTCACTGTACACAACTCTGAAGGACACTATCAGGACTGACCAGGGAAAAGCTGAGGCTATTCGAGAATTGTTCAAGAAACAGTTCACTGACTACGATGATGAGCCCTTGCACCCATTCGCATGAGACCACAGGCCATTACTAACACCAAGTAAAATAGCAGAAGTTGAGAACTCACTTAAAGCCTTGAAAAATGGACGTGCATCTGGACCTGATGGCATGAGCAATGAACTATTCAGATATGCAAGTGACATTATCTCATCCTTATCGCACTACTCAAGCCCAAGAAGCCACCTGGCCCACTAGCCAATTTGCGGCCCATTGTCTTCCTCAACAGCATATGGAAAATCATATTCAATGTTACTCTATGCTGCATCTGAGACAAGATCGATGATTTCACCGGATCATGTCAAAGTGGCTTTAAACGAGGGCACAGCTGTGCAGACATTGTACGGGCTCAATGCATGCTTGTGTCGGTAGTCATGTCCAAACACTGGGATTTCCACAAAATTGGCATTCACATGTCATGACCCTTCGACACAATTAAATGCTCAAAGAGTCTAGCTGTACTACACCAGGCCAGTTGCAATGAAGATGAGCTACGACTAGTGAGACTACTGCTTGCAGACACCATGCTGAGAGTACGAGTCAAGTCAGTGAAGTCTGTAGAGTTTGAGACATCATTGGGCTCCCCCAAGGGAACTCTCCTTATTGGCTGTTTCACTTAATCTCCATGCAGGACCTTTTTTACATCTGCTTTATCAGTGGACAGCCTCGGGAGGTCTAGATGCATCTGCTGTTTCAGTTGACCAGGTTGCACAATCTGTAATTTGCACATCCATCGTTGCCAATAACAGATATTCTTCCTTAAGATGGTCTAAGTTTGGACATGCTGTACGAATGCCAACAGACACGTCTTAGAGAAAGCATAGGGATATTTCTCTACTTTGAGCCAGGACCTACAAAGTCTGCAGATGACGACACTGCGCAAAACTGCTAAACGTGTTGATCTGAGAGGCAGGACCTGGTATACTGAGAACCAGGTAAAAAATCCTGGAGCTAAGGATTCTGGCTGAAGCTAAGAAACAGTGGCGACGGGCACAGAACTTGAAGGGTTGCTTGCAGCTGCAGGATGTTATTAACCTATACCATTTTGATGTTCGAATTCTATTTTTTTATTGGTCTGACAGCCAAGAATCTGGTGTACATTTTTCAACCAGTTCATCTTTTAATATAATTTGAAAATTTAAAAGCTTGACATCAGAGTGAAGGTAAACTACCGCAAAACACCATCACCATTATATCCTTCCAAATGATTGGTCAACCTTTCACTTTGAATGACTAGTTCCACATGATAATATTGCATTAATTATTAATCTATTTACTAATGTAAACTCTACTAATAACTGTCTATCCGAAGCTCTTGTCCCAACCTTTATAGACACTATGTTGGTCACTGCATTTGGAACATAGACTTTCCCCAATACATCACCTAATTTGGAACAGACTATTATATTATTGGTGAAAAATGGGGAAAATCAACTTTACATTACCTCCAAAACATAAATAAATTTTCAGTATTTTTGCTGAAATATACACCTGTGCAAAAGTTAAGCACCACAGGTGTATATAATGCTCACAGTATATTATTAGTATATACAAATTTATACATAAATTCTGAACCAAACCACATAAAAAAATTCTGTCGGGACATCAAACAAATAAGTTGCATAATATTTTTGTTTATACAAGACCAGTGATGAATCGCAAGCCACCACGAAGTAACTGGTTTCTCTGCGAAACGGAGATGCAGGCGGCCATCAGATTTGTGATTACATTTTTTATATTTGGGAAATTTATAATTTGCATCTTCTTAGATATTGAGTAGTCGTACATTGATGTTAAAATGAGAGTAATGACCAACTGGAAGCATTTTATGGGCATGGTTCCATGTATTAAATTTATAGCTCTATCTATTCTCCAGAAACTATGTCAAACTGGCATAATTTATGGATAGGTTTGCCTATGGCCAAATGTGTCCACCCACCAAGTTTTGTGCACATCCATATACAACAGGCAAAATCATTATCATTTTACCAATTATCTCATATGCTGCAATACTGATAGCAAAAGGTAATCATTGTGTACAGAAACACTGATAGACGAGATCCAAATACTAGCATATACTGTATATAAGCTATCCTGGAATCACTCAATGTTATCTTGTTAACAAGCGTTCTACTAGTTTATATGCTACATGCAGAAACATAAAGTACCATTAATTATTCTGAAAACAATTTGCCGCTGGTGGCAGCAGCAATTTCAGTCAAAATGTTTTTAAAATCTCAAGTCAAATTCTCTTTAAGATAATCAACAGTATTTACGCACTAGCACGTATTATCAATGTGCATCTTGTATACTATTTGTGCGGCGCTAAAACATGCTTTTAAGTCCGCTGATGGCACTGATTGGTTCAAATACGGGTAAAATGCTGGTTCAGATTAGTCAGACAAAATGTTTAGAAACTATTTTATGTTATTCTTATTCATCTCAGATATCGTACTGGTGGTAATACCAATCTACAACATTTGACTGCTCCCTATTCCTTTCCTTTACTGAGTAGTAAGCAGTCTTTATATCTGAATTCCGCAAACTTTCTGGAAAATCAGATGCTTTCAGACTAATTTAGCTGAAACCAGTCAGACCCATCATTTGAAGGATTTCCTGGACATTTTCATAAATCCAAGATGACATGCAAAAGAATTGAGCAATCAAATTTCTGAATAGATCTGAATCCTTACCATAGGGCCATCTGCTCAGCATTTAACGAAGAGTATAACTTAATAATTTCATGTATATTTTTGATAAGTCACCTTGGCCATCGAAAAAATAAACAATCACAATTCTGTATAAGAGATCTGAATGATTTTGTTAATATCGGGTTATTTTTTCAAGTATATTCTGAGAGTTGAGAATTTGCTGAAATTCAAGATGGTGGGTAAAAGAATACAATACAAAATATCCTGGCTGAATTCTCAGCTATGGGTAGCAGCTCAATAAGCTTGTCTTTTGGTTAGTTAGTCCATCAGTCAGTTACAAAGGTTTATTCCAGGCTGTAGTATCAGGTTTTCCGTTTACACTATTCAAATTTGAGGGAATGTTGCCCATGGAGACCTGAAGATTTATTTTGTTTCATTATGTAGAGGACTCGAGGCACACATAAGTCTCTAAAACTATACAATTTTAGCAATTTTATTTTCGCGCATTCTGGTGTAAATACGCACCTTTAAGCAATTTCCCTTACATTTTAGGAAATGTAAGATGGCCAACCAGAAAAATTGATCAATTAAATTGTCTAAATTTTCTGAAGCCTACCACGCTAGGGCTATTCTAGCAAATTTTGGTTACAATACAAAATGAGGATACTGAGGATTAGCACTTTAAATGATTTCCAGGACATTTTCGGAAAATCCACGATGGCTACCAGAAAGATTGTCCAATCAAATTTCTTCTTAGATATGTCGAAGCCTATCACTATAAGATCTTTCATCCCAGATTTTGTTGAAAGCGGGCCATTGGTTAATGATGAGTAGTGTATTAAAGGACATCCTGAAAATCTTGGAACGTCCAAGATGGCCACCAGAAAAATTGACCAATCAAATTTCTGTATAAGCATTTGGAGTATACGTCCATAGGGTCTTTCCAGTGAAAAAGATTAATGAGGGGTAGTATTTTAAAGTAACGGTTACCCGACTGATGACAGATGGTTGCCATGCCATAAGCTCAGTTGGCCATTCAAAACAGGTGAGCTAAAAATTGACCAAAAAAATTAGGGCTGGGGTAACTGTAACTTATATCCCAATTTCAATGTAATCATTCAGGTAAGCTGTTGAATATATTGAAGCTAATTTTACTGGAAGAGGTTAATGCCATGGTCAACAACTTTATTTCCAAGCATCAGTGATATTAATTTTTTTAATTTGCCAGTCAGTCCAGTGGTACATTTTCAAACATTAATCTTGTAGCCTGCAAAATAGATTTACTGGGCCAAAAGTTAGCTTTTCTTTACCAATCTGGGCAATTAAAGGGTTTACCCATTCTATATCTGTATGTGATATTTACTACACGCTATTCTAAAAATATGCTTATTAGCAATGATAATCTGACTGAATGTTATTGGTATATCAGGCAGCGACAAGCTTTAATCGAAATCTTATACAGCTTTTACATTAAGCTACTTTAGAAACAGGCTGTTTACTAAATCATTATAGAATTAAGTTACTTGCCTTTTAAAGCTCAAATTTGTTTTTAAAATTTTAGTTTTCTAATAGTAAATGTCCATTTCCAGACAAATATAAGATTATTTTAGAAAATTAATATCACTGGAATGACTGGCTTGGTTATTGAAGCCGTCATTCCAGTGGCAAATTTTCAAAAATTATTTTTTATTTGTCTGGAAATGGACATTTCTCAACACCACTACAAAAGCCAATTTGTCCAGCTTTAGTGTTATAAGGGTTAAAAGGATTAAAACCACTAAATGTTGAATTGTAAAGAAAGTTAAAATCTGTCACAGTATGTGTTAACAGCATGTCCTGTTTTTTTCTTTATATATTATTGATTAGGCCAGCTGAGGACATCATTGCTCAGCAATTATACTGAAGCTAGGGTCAATTCACATAAGTGTGCTGATAAAATTCAAGGGACAATGCCACTGATAAAATCACACCACCAACCATTTTGGTATAGGAAACAAATTTATAAAGGCTGTGGAATGAAACCAGTGTACAATATCGCTCAACACAACACCAAGTGGGCTTTCGTTCGATCAATCAACGTAGAGGTCAGTGCTGTCATCGACCGCCAACCTCTGCTTGGAACAGGCCCCAAACCAGACTGCCTACGACAGAAGAAGAGATTGACTGCCCTCGACACCTACAGGGACAACATGTGTGTCTGGAGATGTATAGCAGTCCACCGAGGAGCGAGAGCTGATAGAAGTACAGCTCCTGCATGAGAGCTTGCCACACAGTTCTACGGCAAGACAGTGACAGTACTTGATGTCCGCAAGACATCGCTGGATCAGCTGGATAAGGTAGAGTTCTTCGCCAAGACCGCGATTCGCATGTATGAACCAACCGAAGAGGGCACCTGGCACTTTATCAGGCAAGCGGCTCACTACAGTGACACCATGACCATCGGAGTGTGGGACCACCATGACCTCTACATCAAGAACATCTCTAAGCTGGCACATACACTAGTCTGCAGTCACTGTCAGCAGAGGTTTACAAAGGCATACAATCTTCAACGCCACGCTGAGCACTGTACATGCGACTAAAGAACAATCGTATGTCCTGGTGAGAAGGTTGAGGCGCCACAGTCTGCGTATGAGAAAGCCTTCTATCCACCCCAACCATCCAGTACAGTGGCTCTCGTTGGATCGAGTACGAGTCGAGAAACCGAGGCGTCCACATACACCATGTAGAGTGTGGTCATGGTGGCGAGTGTTGGATCGAGGGTGCTCCCATAGATGGTTATGATCCGACCACCAACACCGTTTACCAGTTCCATGGCTGTGTCTGGCACGGGTGGGTCCACAACACCAGCGAGGTGAGGATGGCGAACAAAAATACCGCAAGACAGTCCTTAGAGAGCAGAAGCTGAGAGCATCTGGATGCATGGTACAGTAGGAGTGCTGTATAAAACGCTGTCCAAGCGTCCCTAAACGAGTTCGGACTGTCCGTACCCACACTTCATAGTTTACAACTTTGAAGCACTCCTAGATGGTATCAAGACTCATCCTACGGAGACTCTCATGATCGAGAGTACTCACATACCGATCTCTGTGTCAGTTGGCTGCTCCTTAGATGGCGCCATGTGTGAGCCCACGGCCCTCTGAAATCCTGACCCCAAAGAACTGATCAGAGAGTTCATGCTGGTGATCCAACTGCGAACATATCTAATCTGGACAAGAATTAGGGCACAGTACATACCGACAGACCTGGACACACTCTCAAAGCCACAGCAGCGACTGATCAACGAGTGGTGTGACCAAGTGCCTGTACTGGGGCTCAGCTCTTGGCGCTATGACTTGAACCTCATCAATAAGTACTTTGTCGATGAGCAGACTGACAGTACAGGTACAGTGAAAGTCGCCAAGAAGGCTAGTCAGATCATGTTCCTCATAACACCTGAGCTACGGTTTCTCGATGTGCTGAACTACCTCGGCTCAGGAGTCTCGTACGAGGTATGGATCAAAGCTTAAGGGTGTATACAGCAGAAGAGCTGGCTCCCACATGAATGGTTTGACACACATGAGAAGCTCAACTATCCAGGGCTTCCTGACTACTCAGCATGGACATCTAAGCTCAAGGGTGGCTACCTCTTCACGCGATCAGAGTGGGAACAGTGTTACCAGACATTCAGCGAGCAGGGAATGTGGGCATTCGCCGACTGGCTGCGATACTACAACAACGTGGACGTCAGTCCATTTATCGAAGTCCTAGAGTGGATGCGGGAGTTCTACTTGGAATGAGAAATAGACATCCTCAAAGATGCGGTGTCTCTCCCAGGTGTGTCTCTGCAGTACCTCCTATGTGGAACTGCTCAGCACATGCCGGATGTTAGCCTCTATTCACCAGGCAAAGAAACCTACGAGATGCTGAAGGGTGCTGTTGTTGGAGGTCCCAGCATCATGTTCACCAGATACCACGAGGCCAGTGTGACTCGAATCCGCCAGAGTGAGCGTGTCTGCCAACGTGTACTCGGCTATGACGCAAATGCTCTGTACCTGTCAACGATGGCCAAAGAGATGCCATGTGGTAAGGAGCCAGTGCGCCATTGGTCCGGTGCTAGTGGTGTAGCTAACTTTAAGGAGACTTTCCTAGCAGACAGGTGGGTTGGGTTTGCTGAGGTGGATATAGAGGTCCCCAAGACTTTGTGGGCAAAGTTCGAGGAAATGCCTCCTCTCTTCTATAACCGCGATTTCCAGGTAGGGGCAATCTCGTCTGAGATGCTGGCATATCTGGGCGAACAGGGAGGATGCGACCCACCACCCAGAAGCTGGTCGATGCCCTCTCTGGCAAGAAGTGGCTGCTGTACGCCCCAATACTCAATTGGTATATAACCCATGGCCTGGAGGTAACTACTGTATACCGCACCATAGACTATGAGGCCAAGCACCCATTCAAGTGGTTCGTGGAGAATGTTACGGAGGCCCGCCGCTCGGGAGTTGGAGATAAGAGCAAAGCTCTTTTGGCAGATCTCTTCAAACTCCTCGGTAACAGTGCCTACGGGAAGCTCATCGAGGCCCTAGAACGTCATAGCAACATCAGCTGCATGAAGGATGAACGCGTGGTAGACAAGGCCCTGCGTAGTGCATGGTTCGAAGATTTCGAGGATATCGGTGAGTCATACGAGCTCCAGAGTCACAATTCGAGAATCACTATTCGACGGCCTTTACAGGTGGGGATAGCCGTTTATGAGCTCACGAAGCTGCAAATGCTGGAGTTCTACTATGACTTCTTCGATCACTACGTAGCTCGTGACAGCTTTGAGTACCTGCAGATGGATACTGACTCCGCGTATATCGCTATAGCAGGCTCCAACCTCGACGACGTCATTTGCCCTGAGATATGAGCAGAGTATCAGGCTCATAAGCGTGACTGGCTAGCTTGGGACAAATCGTCTGAATGGACTCCGGGACTGTTCAAGCTCGAGTTCGAAGGCTCTCGGGGCATCGCTCTCTGCTCCAAATGCTACTACATGGAGAGCACAGCTGCAAGTAAGTGCTCGGGTAAGGGAATGTCAAAGCAGAAGAATGAGGTCTCTTGGCAGAGGTTCTACAGCACCCTATATGGCGGGGTGGACAGAGCTAAAAACCGAGGCCTACGCGTGTGCAACCAGGGTATGGTGACGTATGAGCAGGAAAAACTCAGACTCTCCGCTTACTATGATAAGTGCCATGTGCTACCAAATGGTGTCCATACCAAGCCCATCGAGAATCAAGTTAGCACCCTAGGTGGTGGTAGCTGTGTGTCTGCAGGGAATATCTGAAGCTCTTCTATGACAAATGGTCGCCTAGGTACTCCATGCTGGCATGCCAGGTAGTACCGTGTAGGCCACTCCTCCACCTCCACATACTTGTCAAGCCTGTGAACATCTATCGACCAGTTAGGATCTGTTGCCCGCCGTCGACCACCATCCAGCTCACCAGGCTCATACAGGTACCGAACCAGAGCATCAGGTGGTAGGCACTCCTCTCCCTTGTTCACTCCTCTAGAGCTGTGACTGGCAACATCAGAGTGCCTGATAGGCTCTACTGTCTTCTTCCCGATTAGCCTAGTCACCTCAGCATTGGATCTCTCCACCAGACCAGGAAGCCCTTTCACCGATACTTTAGAGCATTCACTCGGCGCGGCTATTATCTTGGCGTATTGGTTTGGAAACAGTCTCTCTGCCAGTGTCAGATTCCACTGCTCAACGATAGCCTGGCCTCGCCTCGCCTCGCCTCGCTTAACTGCCACACCATGTTTCTGCATGAGGGCTGAAGTCTCACCTCTGAACTCCTTACCTTTATCCACCAGCAACAATTCCGGCCACTGGATGGAATTTTCCGAAGCCTCGTAGACACCCTGGAATGCCTGGGCCACCTGGCCAGCTGACTTGTCTGTCAGCGGTACTGCCGGCTTGTACCTGCTGGCGACATCGACGATTGTGAGGACATACTTGTAGGTCTTACAACCAACCGAGTCATGTGGAATGAATAGAACATCTGCCTGGTGAACTCTGTTCGGGACAGTTTCATTGAAATGGGCATGCCTGATGTGCCGTTGACGAGGTCTGTATATCTGCCACATCGCCTGGCTGCTGAGCCACTGGCTAACTATCTCCAATGTGAAGTTGTGGCCCTTGCGACGTGCAGCCTCGAGTAGTTGAGGAGGCTCATGGTAATATCCACCAGGCTGATAGTAGAGTTCCTCAAGAAAGACGGTTGATAAACTCATGGATTTCATCACTGACATCCACTCCCGTCCTGTAACGCATGGCCTAGGTGAACTCTAAACAGACGAACAGATGGCCGTCATTCATTCGACCATCACTGAAGACCTCCTCAAACACCTCTGTACACGGGCATCTAATCTCTGCTGGATCCTCACTGAACGGTAGTTTATCGACCAACCCTCAGAAGTTAAGGGACCAGGTCGTACAGAGACGGCATCTTTATATAGTACGCCTTCAATGTTTGGCGGCCCGGATGGCCATGAGCGCTATGGCAACATACGGTAGCCAAGGGCCTGCGACTCTGAAGAACGGACCTACTCCTGAGACGATGGCTGGTATGGCTTCAGAAATCTTCTCCACGCCATGGAGAGCATTGTTGGCGATCTTGCGGACCATCTCGCCAGCCTTCATTGTGAACAGAGCGATCAGAGCACCAACTGCTGCCAGCGGACTGATAGAAGTGCGATAGATTCCTTTCACTCTGTGTACTAGCGTGTGGTATTCAGGCTCTACATCATCATACTCACCGCCGACATCGTAGTCTGCATCATAATCCTCCTCATCATAGTCCTACTCATAGTCCTTATCATCTATATCTTCGACTAGATCTTCATAAGCCTCTGGTTCATACACTGCTCTGGGAAACCGTTGCTGGGGGCAGCTATATAGTAGCTTTAAACTGTAGTCTATAGCATGGCATCCACAATCTTGAATGCGGGCGTGTTTGCCTTAGCAAACTGGGGACTCACCTTCACCGACAAGAAGGCGGCAGAGGTCGCGCATGAGCGTCATAACCAGGCGATGGAGAAGCTGTCTAAGGAGAAGTTTGAGTACAGCAAAGCACTCGAGCATATGCACCAGAGGGAGGCCGCCGACGACAACTCCGAGCACAGGCCAACCATATCATCAAAGAAGCAGATGAGTCTTGATGAGTACTACGAGGCTGTACAGATATATGAGCCAATGCTCGACTATGAAGCGTCGACATGTCAGAAGACAGCAGAGCTTATAGTAGTGGTGGCAGCTGCAGCTGTGACGACAGGAGTAGTGCTTTACACACGCTCAAGCTGAATACCTGATGTTTTCGACATGCATACCTTAGCATAGCCAAAGTAAAGTACTGTCACACCTAATGAGCAAGTTCCAGCTATGAGGTTTCCGATGTTGAAGCTTAGCCGGTTGCCATGATTAGGTGGGATGTCCCTGCCCTCGAGGTGGTGACGGCCCGCGAGTGCCGACTTGCGGTCGTCGCTTAAACTGGTTAGTCGCAGAAGTGCATATGACTTAGGTCTCTGTCTGTAGAGTTGGCAATCAGCCAGCTCGCAGACCTCGCCAAGAACATTGGTCCTAGCAACCACAAGCTTGAAGCTTGAAGTTGTCTAGCGTATCCACCTGCTGGATGACTCCTCCCTTCTGAACCAGGACCGCAACAGTGACACAGTCTGATACACCATGATGCAATGTCCACTCTACCTATTGGTTAGCTGTGACTTGGACCTGCTGTTGTTCTCGCTCCACATCCACGACGCACTGTTTGGAACCAGTTTGCTTCAGCTGCTGGTCATTCTCGTCATGCCAGACATGAAGTCTTGGAGCATTCCTCGTCACATCTACGAGTCGCACAGTGTACACCCGGAGGAACAGCCTATCCAGCATGGCAGCCGGATTCACGTGTGTGTTCTCAAGGAGGGTTAAGAGTGGAACTGCCATGGGCATCTCGACACCTACCTGTAGTTCGAATTCCGTGAACCCATAATTGCACCCCACAGCGTAGTACCCCCTATCCCTTTGCATAGAAGGTTGGTCCATGAGCCAGCGGATCTAGGACTCGGTACTCATCGTTGACATAGGTGGTGTCCAGGATGCTGTTGCTCTGCACGATCGCCCACCTGTTCAGAACCTGCGGAAGCTCTACCGTCCATTCTGTTGTGTTCTGAAGCTTGAACTCGAGTGCCATGCTCTTGATCGCGTGGATCTGTGCTGAGATTGCAAAGTCGATGTATTTCCCAGCAGTGGACAACGGGTTCTCATTGTGTATACTGGGTCAAATGACTGTCAGGCAGTCATTCTGAGGATCAGTGCGGTGCGATGTCGTGGGTTCAATGGCCCCCATCTGGATGTTTCACATACTGCAGCATGTTTAAGGTCTGGGTATATAGAGGTTTTAAATGGCTGCCATGTTCGGTAAATTTCTCCAGCAGATTGGCTATAGGGAGCAGGACAAGTCGGCACGCCAGTAAGCATGACAGCCACAGTGTGCAGTGTCCCGCTGTGACAGGCTCCGAGGACTGCTTAGTGACATCAACATTATCCATGAGCGAGCCAAGGTCACACCTCCATCTGATGCGGAGATACTGGCCGCCATAGAGGAAGGAGCGCCCACTCGTAGTACGAAAGAACTCCTGACTCGGATACCTTACCGGAAGTTTGACAGCACCCAGGGCAGGGCACTCAACCTACCTGTGGCCCAAACCAGCAGTCCTGTTATTCTAGCTCTCCAAAGGGCGAGGGTCGAACCCAAAGATCTACTAACGGTCGGGAAGTAGGATGCCTCTATAGCCAGGAAGAGCGAGATATGCTGGATAGCCTTCAGTATGGAGCAAATAACTACTTCAGGGAGGAGGTCAGTGCTGCTGTAGTGGAGATCCACAACACCGGTCATGCAGAAGGTACTCAGGAGGGGTTCACTGTTGGCTGCAAGGAGGAGGTCACTGTTGGCCGCAAGGAGGGGGTCACTGTTGGCCACAAGGAGGCTGTTCTTAAACGAAAGATGGCGCAGGAGATTGGCCAGTAATCTTCCAGCATTTTGAAATTCCCAAATAACTACCAGGACTACCTCATTAAATCCACTCGCAGGTACGATGCTAGTCAAACATGGCTAAAGTGGGTCTTCCATGAGAAGTTCCAGAAGAAGAGAGTCCCAGACTCTGACCCTCAGTGGGTAGAATTTCAGTGACAGTTTAGGCGACAGTCTAAGTGACAGGCTTCTGACGAAACTGACGAAGTTCCTCAAGCTTCTGACGAAGTTCCTCAAGCTTCTGACGAAGGTCCTCAAGCATCTGACGAAGTAGCGGAGACCGCGGATGAAGTTCCTCAGCCTTCTGATGAATGAAATAAAGTTGCGGCAGCTGCGACAGTCTGTCAGCGATAACACGTAGAGCAGGCTAGTTTCCTGGCTGGATTCAGCTTGTAGGTGTAGGTCTGCGCCATTTCCAGAGATGGCTTGAAGTGTGACAGCTCACCTGTCTCCTTGTTGCTGAAGATGAAGTGGTACAGATCAGCTTCCCTCTGTACACCTGCGATAAAGTCCCCTTTGGTCTCCTTGAGGGTTAGGCTGACGTATATGGTCTCGAGCAGGGCACGTCCACACTTGGAGCTGAAGTATAGCAACCAGGCATTGTAGCGGATGTCCGGTGAGATCTCACGGGTGTACTTCTGAAAGAGTATGAAGACAGTTATCTTTGTGTGCTGGATGCGCCTGGTGATGTTGCTGAGTTAGGTGACTGTCTTTTGGTCCATTGCAGGGTCATCGATAACTAGAACAAGTGGTTCGGTCAGTCAGGCTGCCAGCAGCTTCTCCATCAGTGCTTGCAGGTTCTGCATCTTGGTGATTGGGCCATTGTACCATTGATCATTACTGTCAACCGCCTCAGCAGCAGAGTCAGACACCAGAAGGATGTATTGAGAGTGTAGATTTTGGCCAGGAGAGCATGCAGCAAGATGTTTTTCCCATGCCCTGATGGAGCAATTATCAGCAACACCTACCCAGCATCGGCCGGCCTACTGTCGAATGGCACAGACATACGAGCGGAGGATGGTTATCACTTGGTCGGCGGTAGCCTCGTCTATATCTGGGAGACTAAACGGCAGTACATCCTGCACCAGCTCTTTCACCTGCAGAGCGGGGAATCCTGCACCTCCGGCAGATATGAAGGATGCGATGGAGGCGTCAAGCATGAAATTCCAGCAGCAGCTGAGAAGATAGTGTAGAGGGCCTGTGTCAGCACCCACAGTGTCTAGTACATCCAGTATATGTATGATACATGCATGGAAAGCCATGACTATCCTGTGGTCTTAAACGGCAAACCAAAGAACCCTGACTTCTTCACCTCTGGTAGCTGGAGGCTGGCGGTAGCACCTTTTTTGCCATCGATAGTGATATTGCTCAGGCCGATGGTGCCTATCTTGAGATTCTCTCCATCCTGTTGGAATGAGCTCGGCGATTTCAGGAGATCCTTATCCAGGTCCTGTGCAAAGGACTCAGCCATAACCTTGATGGCTCCAGTCTCATCGACACCGAGCATACCTCGCATCGTCGCCCTCTCCTTGATGCCCATCCCCTTGTATACAGTCTTGGCCTTGTTAATGGCCGATTGGCCTACCGTATCAGTGTTCCCGATGAGATCTCAGGCTGGGATGGTACCTCGGATCTCCAACGGGTCTCCCTTCTCATCGAAGTCTAGGAAGGAGATAGGGGCAACAGTGTACCTCGCCGAAGTGAGCAAGATCGCCTAGCTCTTTGCTTTCTAGGGCTGTGAGTGGCTGAGTCATAGTGCTATATACAGATGGCTTAACCCTCCTACTAGCCCTATCACCGCGGCCTCTATTAGTGTAATAGGTTCCCCCATGATCTTGGTGGCGGCAATGTAGGAGGCACCATGGATGGCCATCTATGGGATGGGGTGAGTTATTCTGAGACAGTGCTCGGCCGCCCCACTCACCACTGTAGCGAAGACAGCCTCAGCAAAGGCCCCAGCAAAGGCCTCAGCAATAACCTTGATGACTCCAGCCTCATCGTCGGAGCCATCCTCATCGTCGAGGCCATCCTCATGGTCGAAGTCTAGGAAGGAGATAGGGGCAACATTGTCCTCTGAATCTAGGTGTTCCTCAGCAAATGCCTCAACAAAGGCCTCAGCAATAACCTTGATGACTCCTGCCTCATCGTCGGAGCCCTCCTCATCGTCGAAGCCATCCTCATCGTCGAAATCTAGGAAGGAGATAGGGGCAACAGTGTCCTCGCCCAAGTGAGCAAGGTCGCCTAGGTCTGTGAGTGCCAGAGGCATAGTGCCACATACAGACGGCTTAAACATTCTAATCATAAACCCAGAGAAATAGTTGGGCATAGGAGGACCATGCAGTCAGCCAAGGGAATAAGTAGCAGTGCTCAGGGTACTGGGTCTCTCTGCAGGGGCATGCCTTGTGAGCGGTCCACCATTCCCAGGCATTGGCAATCCTCAGTCTGCGTGCTCGACGATGGGCTACACACTGCCCTCCAGCACGCCATGCCTCATATGATGCAGGGGTCTCGTGATCCATCTCTCACTATTAAGAGGTTTTAAACGTAGGCGACGATGACCACAGCCATTGCACTCGTTGCTAGCCCTAGAACCGCGGCCTCCATTAGTGTAATACGTTCACCCATAATCTTGGCGGCGGCAGTGTAGGAGGCACCACTGATGGCGATCTTTTGGATGGGGTGAGTTATTCCGAGACAGTGCCCGCCCACCCCACTCACCACTGTAGCGAGGACAGCCACAGTGGTGGCAGTAAGAACGTCATTTCCACCTGTCATCTTCAACACATCCACATTCGCCACCACGTTACTGGCGACATGGACTGCCAGAAGTTTTGCTTTGGTCAGTAACTTCTGTGTCTTGGTTCGCAGCAGGTTCTCCACCTTCTGAAGACTCGCCTGGCTCTCGGGCAGTTGCTTCATGATCTATGGCATTGACATCATTGTTTAAGCACTGAGTATATAACGCGGTTAAACATCTGCGTCCCCTGTTGAGAGAGCTAATAAGATCTTCCCAGTCTGCATCTGGCAGGTGTCCGGATTGGTACTCAGGAATATTCATCTCTCGAGTGAGACATCTTAAACATGCCTGGGCTCACATTATGTGAGAAGTACTATGAGGTCTTCCGGAGGGAGTTGAACGACTACAAGAAGAGGACACCAGATGTGCTCGCTCAGCTCTCTGGTGCTGAGCTGACAGAGGAGTTGACAGCTATGAAGCTCTATCTAGGATTTGGTAAGGGACAGATCTACTTCCTCGAATACCTTATCATGGGCAGGAGTATCGTCGAGCAGATCCTGTGAACTAAAGGTTTCTACAAGGATCGGGAGTATCTGTCAGATGTGTTCCAGCAGTTACAGACCGCCATGGCCTCGCCGAACTCAGAGCTGAACAAGGCTCTGCGATACTACAAGCTGGAAAAAGGATGCGCTGCCGAACGATCCAGCCCTTGGATGTGCATGTTGGCAGCGTGTATAGGGGCTGTAGGGTATGCCAAGCTGGTTCAGTGTCTCACCGTGGTCCCAACTGCTACTGTAGAGAGTCAGGATAGTCTTATAGGTGATTTGCTAGCGGTGGAGTAGGCTGATCCTGAGCACCATGATAGCTAGGCCTGACACCACACATAGAGCTGCCACGGGAAGCAGTGTCATGTGGACTGGCTGCAGTGTCTGTGTCGGACCACCTTTATGTGGATCTGCCATGTGAAGTATCGTGTCAACTGGCTGCAGTGTCCGGGTTGGAATGACTGTATGTGTTGCCATGCATGTACTATGCGTAGGTGCGTTGATATCAGTGTTGAAGCCGAAGTGGACACCGGGGGAACTCCCCTCGACTATCATGTTGTTATAGTCCCTGACGTGGAGGTCCTCGATGTTCACGATCATGTTGCTCGGAATCAACCGTAGGTGTGGTGAAATAGCAAAGTCAAGTTTGCGACGGGCCTTCTGCAACACCTGCTGGAACTTAGCAATAAGATTACTGGGGTCTGCCACGATGATCATATCCTCAACGAAACTAATGAACATGGCCTGGACCGTCTGCTCCACTGACACCATCTATGGAATGCCGCAGCTTGGTCTGTGCTGTAAGGAGGCAGTAGCACAGTGCTTCCAGGGACTGGGTGATCCGAACGATCCTTGCTAGTGTGAAGCCTGAGGTGGTGTGTGGGACAAAGTACTTCCACACATCTGGATAGTGTTGCCGCAAGCCAGTGATGTGCATATTTTGCACCAGTGCTCCTGGGTTGGAGTCTGGATCGAACGAGAATGTCGCTGTCTTCCGACGGCCTACTCGTCGGGGTGTTCGATAGGGGAATCCTGAGTAGTCACATCTCGCATCACTATACATAAACCCTAGACCGCTGTTGTCACCACCATGCCACCGATAGTCTGGGTGAGCACTGAACTCTCTCTGTAGTCTTCTGGCCACTGAGACCCTATGACTGTTGAGCTGTGCATCGAAGTCGTTTGTATTAGGGAGGCTTGCACCCAGCTCATGGAGGATTCGTCGCACCGTGAAGTACACATGGAACCTGAGACAGCTGGTGATGAGCACAGCTTCAGGAGTACCAGTATCGGAGTAAAGCAGGGTGGAACTTACTCCACATCCTGCCGTGGCACACCACACGGCAAAATTCAGCTGCTGATTCCAGTATGAGAGGCTTGGATTAGCCATCCAGGTATAAGCTTGCTTCGCATCCCTGATGGTGATGGGGCAGTTGGTCAGCGGTCGTGGGTTTCTTCTTCTTCTTTTCGTTTGCTGATCATACCACCAGTCCTGTAAGTGACTATCGACATGATCATAAGCGTTAAGTGCGTGGATCCATGGTTTATTAGAGTGTGCCGTGTGGCTTGGAACCTCCGTCTTCAGCACTCGAGGTTTATGTTAGGGTTACCTCACCCTTCCTTCCTTTAGTCGCCTTTTACAACATGCAGAGGATACGGAAGGTGTATTCTAAGCCCCACCTACAGGGCAAGCGGTCGTGGGTTGACGGAGAAGCTGGTTGGGGACCATCCATCCACTGTGATGGAGAACAGTGTTAGCTCTGGTATATCAGACAACAGACCTCTCAGGCCAGTCAAGGGTTTACCCAGGAGGGGCGGTTGGCTCCGGATGACTGTCTTGAGGTTCAGTGGGAAGGCCATCTACACTGGTGTTCTTAAAGCTACCATACAGGCAGCACACTATTTGTAGTCGTCTCGACTCCAGAAACCAGCGAGGCGACCTCGCTGTAACATCTCGATTTTTTAGCTCCTCCATAGCAACCCTCCCACTGGAGCCTTTGAGGTATTGCTGTCGCTCTTTAGGTTTCTCCATGTGGTACAGGGCTTGGATATTCAATATATGGGGGTACTCTTCATCAGTGACCTGTCCATCCTTGAGAGCTTTGCTGACAAACTAGTCAATAGTCTGTAGCATACTCTGTGCCAGTGTCACATACTTCGCATGCTTCTCCAGCCACCTTGTGATCTGCCGCTGCCCCACCACCAAACCAATGACCAAGACA
Organism: Chaetoderma sp. LZ-2023a; assembly: GCA_034401795.1. Taxonomy (NCBI): domain Eukaryota; kingdom Metazoa; phylum Mollusca; class Caudofoveata; order Chaetodermatida; family Chaetodermatidae; genus Chaetoderma; species Chaetoderma sp. LZ-2023a. The sequence continues at coordinate 42,164,076 of CM067367.1, forward strand.
GTGGTAGCTAGTGTCACGCCACCCAACTGGATGGCGACGATGGCACCCGCCCCTGTAGCGAGAGTGGCCACAACTGCCACACCAGCACTGGCTCCAAGCACACCCACAGCAGTTGCTGTACGCACGAGGACAGTGTAGGTTGTCTTATATCGCCTGCACGTTCTGCTGTACTTTTCTGCCTCATGGACGAGATTCTGCTTGATGGCATCTATCTGCTGGAGTCGCCAGCCATGGATGGTACCGCCCTCGTCAGCAGTCAGGGAGGGGTATATTTCTGGTTGCTTCCGCCACTCTGATTTTGCCATAGTATACCTAGAGATTAAACCTTCATCACCTGCATAATCTGCTCATGAGTCATAGAAGGGATCATTTTGGAGAGCCTGGCGAACCGTGCAGCTTTTTAGTGTCAAGACAGACGTCTCTTACAAAGTGGCCATCCAGCACTATGTTGGGTGCCAGTAGCTTTCTGAGACATGACATCTGGAACTTCACCTTCTCACCAAGATAGTAGGTCCACTGCTGGAAGGCTTTCTTGGTCTTACACTTCTGCTCCATCTCCTCTTTTCACGCATCTGGCTCATCACCTGCAGAATCTGCTCATGAGTCATAGAAGGGTTGATTTTGGAGAGCCTGGCGAACCGTGCCAGCTTTTTAGTGCCGAGACAGACGTCTCTTAGAACGTGGTAATCTGGCACTATGTCGGGTGCCAGTAGCTTTATGAGACGTGACATCTAGAACTTCACTGTTTCACCAAGATAGTAGGCCCGCTGCTGGAAGGCTTTCTTGGTCTTACACTTCTGCTCCATCTCCTCTTTCCACTGTATGACATCTGGCTCATCCTCGTCTGTGAAGATATCTGGATCATCGTCGTCTACAGGGCTTCCTGAGATACCTGGCTCATCATCGTATGTGAAGACATCTGGCTCATCGTCGTCTGTCAAGGCTCCTGCATCCCGCTTACTCTCCTCCAGGAGGGCCTGCCAGTATCGGGAACCTTCACTGTTCCTTTGCCTCTGTGCCTTGCTGGCAGCCTGTTGATACCAGCTCTCCCACTGTAGTCGCTCTCCTTCTTGTTGACAGATCTGTTGCTGTGCGAGCATCTGTGCATTTAAGGCATTTGGGCAACCCTCTATTGGGTTCATCACCTCGGCAAAGGTCAGATATTCCTGGTGTGATATCATGTTGTCGTCAGGTCAAGGAGTAATAAGAGTGTAAACTATAAATGGGCGTCCGATATCCCATCCATGCTGGCATATATGTTAATGGAGGGGCTGTCAAGCAGGTGATTTACAGGTGTGAACAGGCTAGGACTGATAGCTTTCCATAGTTTGCTGTTGGCACCTAGGAGATACTCTATCCTGTCCCGGCTGACTTCTACAAATTAGCTGCTGTGTGCACTGCCCAGAGGTTGATGTAGCACATCGGCATGTATGTATGTTGTGCCATGCTGGGCCACCTCGAAGAGGACCCATTCTACATGGTACTGTACCACCTGTCTCCCCTCCAGAGAGGGTGAGATTACGTTCTCACCACCGGAGAGCAGCAGTCCGACAATCGGCATGATTATATCTCCCATTTAAACCCCTTCTATAGCATGCTATGGAACCCATATTTGCTCGCTCGACTGGTCTTGCTGACCTGGCAAGATGTGTATGCAGTTGATACTGCCAAGATAGAAGAGATCGATGGCAAGTCATTCACCCTAAAGTGCGAAGCAAACTCAAAGGCATTCTCCCTCCACCCTATTGGCGGTGATGGGTGGAGCTGCTCACAGACCTCAATGATGTGTCGAAGGAGCGCCTGGGTCGCAACATAGATGACCACAAGATCGTGTTTCGGTATGATTTCCCGAAGAGGAAGTTCATCCTCGAGCCATTGATTGAGGTCTCGGATACAGAGTGACATCAACAGACATCAACACCCAAAATGGGGAACTCGACTTTCATCTGGTCAAATCCTATTCGAGCAATGCCTGCTATTGACCCTGGAAAAAACCCTGCAGTTCATGTTTGAGAAGGATGAAGTGTGGTACAGCGCTGGACCTGGGGTGACTGGAAAACATGGTTGCCACTATATATGCCTCCCGCAGTCATTGGCATAGATGTTACTTCCCTCTCCACTGTTGTGAAAAGGGATAGGACAGTTCGAAAGCTCTACAATCGGGGATCCTCCTTCCTCACCTACATAGGTGAAGGTGTCTCACTGACGAGGGTGGGTCACCGGATCGGGGTTACAGGTGGAAAGCTCCTGCTGCGTCATCCATTCGATGGGCCAGAAGAAGCTGTTAACCTCCAGGAGTGCATCCTACGGGTAGATGGTGTGTAACATGTCACCAAATCCAAGGGTGCTGTTAAACTGATCCAGCGAGTCGGACTCACTAGCCCACAAATGACTCATATAATCTTACAGCTACGTTTCTTAGCCGGCGGCAGAGTGAAGCAGCTAGCCCCTGCCCCTGAGGGGATGAAGATCACTATCGATCCGGATGGAAAAGGGCTCGATCTGGCACAGATATTTCTCGAGGGGTTCACTCTGTTCAGTTTAACTCTTCATATATAGCCATGATTCTCACCATACCGCTCGTTCTGGCGTCTACAGCAGTGCCACAGGGTGCTGAGACTGCCATGATATTTGATGCCAAGTGGGCCAACTTCCGGGATGACCCCCAGTACAATCCTTGGGTCGACCCCTTGCGGGGAAACATTTACGACCGCTTTCACCCACGTGAAGAGATCGCGTCTGTCTGCCACTTCTATGGTGTGGAGAGGGTGGGACGTGGTTGTCTGCTGGAGACACCTGCTCAGCACCAGATTCTCTGCGTAACATGTGAACGTGCCAGAGTCTGCCGTGGTGCAAATGCTAAGCACTTTAGCACCCTACCAGGTGAGCGTTGTCAAGGTAGATAGAAGACACTATGGGGGGGGGGGTCCCATCATGCCGATGCCACTCTGGCAGAGACTATGTGTTTATCTGAGCCTACCGAGTGCCACCATCTCCATCTAGAGGCCTACACCAATCACTTGTCTCAAATTCCTATACCCCAGGGATTGAGAGGACGGCGGGGGCCACGGATCCGCGAACAGATGCCAGTTGAGGGAGGTGGTATCATTTTGACTCCGACCCTACTACTCTCTCTCTCTCTCTCTCTCTCTCTCTCTCTCTCTCTCTCTCTCTCTCTCTCTCTCTCTCTCTCTCTCTCTCTCTCTCTCTCTCTCTCTCTCTCTCTCTCTCTCTCGAGAGAGAGAGAGAGAGAGAGAGAGAGAGAGAGAGAGAGAGAGAGAGAGAGAGAGAGAGAGAGAGAGATTACTACATCGATATAGATCTTTAATTTATAATTAATTGTTGGAATTTCCAAAATAGAATTATGTCTATTTCTTACATGATGTATCACAGCCATTTTGAAACTGATAAGTAATTTTTATATCATTATTGAAGCCAATCCAATGTATTAATCAAATATATGACGTCATAATCAATTTCGTCACATCCAGGTTGACGTCACGATAAACTAAACATTGAATGTCATCTTAGTCAGTCAAGAACGCTAAATAGTCGATCAGACTATATGAGGTGTATGTATTTACTATTAATAAACTTTATGTTGGATAATTTGGAGCCAGTTTGACTAGGCGCATCTACTTCCATATGCAGCAAATGCATCCTGCCAAATTGGTTTCAAATTATTCAGTCAACATACCTACACCACAATAAAGGTATATATTTATGTAAATAAAGAAACTACTAGAGATTTATGGAGTTAAGGGCCCTACCTATTCGATCGATCTCAACTCAGGCTAATGTTTAGATAACACTATTATTTAATTGTACATAAATGGGTACCAACATGTGTGCATAAGGGCATGCGGTGTGCGTAAGTCGCTTGTAGTCTGGCGTCTCATTCAAATAAATTCATAAAATGACGTATCTAGCTCCTTCATGAACAATGAACAGGTCCCCGCCAAATGTATGAATAGGTCCTTACGTCTTAAGGTCGTGTTCACGCCGGAGTTAATCCGGAATAACGCCATACATCAGTAAGACGTTATTCCTGATTGATTATCCACTAAGAACACGGCCTACGCTGCCATACGCAACAACAGCAATCCGGACAAATTAGTTTCAAAATATTGAACAGCTTAACCGTAAAATTGCCTGGAAGAAAGAATGCGTTTGAGGTAGATTGTCTGTCTACATGTCTGCCATTGTGTATGTGTGCGTACGTTCATGCTCGCGTAATTGTGTGCGTAAGTGTCTGCGTGTAAGTCCGTAGATGTGTGCGTTAATTTGTGTCTATATGAGTGTAGGTGCGCAAGTTACAAGTCAGCAATCATAATATAAAATATAATAATGCTATTCTTCTTCTTATTATTAATCTTGCAGCAATTTTTGTATTTTGTCATTTTTTGATATTTGTACAAACATTCTGTGTATATTATATATTATTGTAAATGGTGTATATATTTTTGAGGACCTCGTTAACATCAGGCAACTGACGATTTACCCTCGCAAAATAATAATAATAATAATTATTATTATTATTATTATTATTATTATTAAGATAGTTTGTATCAGTACTTGTCCGATTGAGAAACTATGGACTGTTCTAGATGAGCGGATAACTGGCCTTGATGTGTTCACGTGAGCCTTATATAGCAAACCTCTATTAAACCTCTTATCTTACAGTTCTTATAAACTGCACATATTTGTCATTATTATAATCTATTGTATAGTAAGCTGAGCGAGTCGTAACTAAGTTGGAGATAATTGAGAATACATACATTTTAAAATTTAGCATAAGATACCCAATGAAAGCAAATTTGAACTCTACAATGTAGCAAATAATGTGTAAAGCATGACAGATTAGGCGGTATTTTGGGTTTATGTAAATAAAGATTTGTTGCTTCTTTAATAGTTGTAACTAATTTTCCTCGTGATTTATAGACCGAGAAGAACGTTTAAATGGTAGAGAAATTCCAAGTAGAATTGGAAATATCAGCCAAATAAATATGTTTTAATCAAACTATGCATAGCGCAAATGAGTTAATTTCTTGGGAACGTGATTTTTACTCGAATAACTGACTCTAACAAACGTGTTAGTACCCATGAAATATTTTCATGTTGGTTGCATGGTGGGCCTCTCCAGCCGCACCCCCAACCCCAACCCCACCCGGCCTAGATCCATTCGGTTGTTTAATCGCTTCTGTCCGTATTTAAGCGTGTGTTCATTGACATTCATGCATGTGTCTATTGCGCATGTAATTGTTCGCACGTACATCCGTCTGTTCGTTCATTCACGTATACCTTCAGTCGGTTAGTCAATAATTCAAAATGCAGCAGAAAAAGAATGAAGGCATATAGTTTTGTGCAAACATCAGCAAGTGGCGAACAATTGAACTGATTCAAGCCGCTGATTAATACATGGTTATGCAAATTACACACAATGCCTGTACATGGGGATCAACGCGATGAATGAGAAGTTTAATAAAACAAGTATCATATAAAGTGACCAACATTGAATACAATGCGCGTGTTATTGGACTACATTCAGAAAAACTTTAAATAATTTTCAAACTTATTAAAGAATATTAAAGCTCATAGAAATTGTTCATTTGCTTAGCAAGAGATTATTTCTTGAAAACTTAGCAGCACTTATTTACGCACGCATTAAATACTTTGCCTAAAACTATATGTGCGTCAGACCGGCATGAACAGATTCAGTGAACCACCACAACCACGACTACCTAGTATTAAACCCACGAAACGCATTTTATGGGTATAGTTGGGTTTTTTATTATATAATATCATCTTTTGCTTACGCCCCGTCGTATATACGTGAATGTTTAAACTTACCCAACAGCAGAACGCGAATCATTGTTTTCAGTCTATCTGTGGATAACCCAATGCTCCCTAATACGGAAATACATTGAGAATATGTAGTGACATGCCATTATATATTGTGGTCTTCGTGACTGAGCAATGACACGTGTCCTTTGAAGCAGGTCGTTAAACAATTACTATACGTTAATGCGTTAAAGTTCGGCTGATAACTATGTATAATAATTATATTAGTTTCCACTTAAACTCACTGATGGATCTATATGTATGCGTGTATGTGCGCGAACATTGCACGTGTAGATTTGAGAGCGTGAGTGTGGGAAAGCTAGCGGAGTTGGGGTGGAGAGTGCGTGGGTATGTACGTGCGCGTGTGTGAGATATCAGAGAGCTAAGAAATCAGAGACAACACTCTCTAATAGCACATGCTAATGTGAATTGCCAGTTTTAACTATCTTTAGCCCATCTGTATCTAAGCTCCACCCAGACATCACCGTGTTGGGATTGATCGATCCCCGAATGCCCTAACAATCAATTTCCTGAAAACTATACGGGTAAGCTGTTGAATATTTTGTAACTAATATAACTTGGTGCTGTTGCTGCCTATGGCAGCAACAGCGCCCAGTCAAATTAGTTTCAATATATTCAATAGAGTATTTATTAAATAGTAAAGACATATAATTCGTACAACTACGTATAGCCCGTCTTCAAATATGCGTTCGTGACGTACTTATTGACGTAATTCATGAAGTTATTCATTATGATGTCATTCTACACGTCGCGTAGTTGATTATGACGTCATAGGATGGGCTGATAAAGTGGAAAGGTTTATTAAAGAGTACAGAGGCTTAATGGTAGCATAACGATTATAACCTATACGAAATAATATTTTGTCTCCCAAATTAGACATTTATAAGGGTCAAATTGCCAATGTGCGTTTATTTTCTCAACTTTCTAGCCATTATCAGGTGATGTATTGCATGATGTCTGCCTTCTGCTCACTGTGCAAATGTCAAGGGTCAAGGATAGTTAATTTCGGACATAACCCAGCAGTGATTCCTTTGGCCAAAAGTGGTGACCATGACCCTACATGGTATCATAGTGTTTTCTGATTTGTCGTAGTAGTAGTAGTAGCAGTAGTAGTAGTAGTAGTAGTAGTAGTAGTAGTAGTAGTAGTAGTAGTAGTAGTAGTAATAGTAATAGTAGTAGTAGTAGTAGTAGTAGTAGTAGTAGTAGTAGTAGTAGTAGTAGTAGTAGTAGTAGTAGTAGTAGCAGTGGTAATAGTAATAGTAGTAGCAGTAGCAGTAGCAGTAGCAGTAGCAGTAGCAGTAGTAGTAGTAGTAGTAGTACTAGTAGTACTAGTACTAGTACTAGTAGTAGTAGTAGTAGTAGTAGTAGTAGTAGTAGTAGTAGTAGTAGTAGTAGTAGTAGTAGTAGTAGTAGTAGTAGTACTAGTAGTAGTAGTAGTAGTAATAGTAGTAGCAGTAGCAGTAGCAGTAGCAGTAGCAGTAGCAGTAGCAGTAGCAGTAGTAGTAGTAGTAGTAGTAGTAGTAGTAGTAGTAGTAGTAGCAGTAGCAGTAGTAGTAGTAGTAGTAGTCAAAGCGAACCGACGTGTTTTAGCTCCACACTATCTACTCACTTTACTAGTTTCTAGAAAGCTTATGTATATATATTTTGTCAGTTGGTTTTCTAATTGCATATAGTTTCCTTATTTTTGTCAATTTGTATATTTTTTATTGTAGGAGGTCGTAATCGTGATTTGAGTTTTCAGATTCAAAGCTGATATCGCCACTGTGGTTAGCAATTTTTGCTGACCACTTAGCTGACTCGTTTTTCCTTTTCTCTTGGTCAGATTCGGCCCGTCTCTGATGTTTATTTTGACTCTGTCTATTAGTAACAATGCTTTGCCGTGGGAACTTTTTTAGTTGGCATCTCGGCACTCAGATCTTTTGTTAGTTCAGAGAGTTGACGATTCTAAAGTTAGACTGAAGTAATAACATTAGGAAACTATTTGAGAATTTCAATGACGATCGTCTTCTTTTGAGCCGTTATATTGCTTTGATTTTTGTAGCTGCCATTATTTGGGATAATGTTGTTATCGCTGTTGCGCCATATCCAGTATAAAACCATTTTTTTCGTACCGCTGATGCTAGTCATTGTGCTGCTGGCCTCGGAGTTGAGCTTATCTACCTGGATAGCGTGTAAGTAGCGTATAGTAGTTTGATTCTAAATGTGTATTTCCTATTGCAACCGTGAAACGTGCTAAGATATGTTTATAGCAATATGACTGATAATTGTTGCTACCAATGGTAGCAAGAACCTTCCTTCAAATTATTTGCAAAATAATCACCAGAAAATGCAAATTCCACAATCTATTGTTTTGAAAACGATTTGACTGAAAATCCTTGCTGCAACAACTTCCAGCCAGATTGTTTCAAAAATAACCAGTAGGACTATCAATGTAAGAGCACGTTCTTACGGTATTTCGAGCTATTCGATTAACAGTCGTTACTGACTAAATCAGCAACAACTTTATCAAATTATTCCCAGAATAATCATTGCCAGGTTTTCAATGTGGTTAGCTAACATATGTGCATACAATTCGGCAGACCCGTGTTGTATACGTTGTCAAGTTCAGACGTGAAATTTGTCAAAAACTGCTCAGTTAGTAGGTAAGCATGACAGCTCGTGCAGGTGATTTGCTGACCTACTCATCTATGCAAATATATTTCACGGCAGATCTCTATTACGTTTATGACACAGGCCTGCTAATTGTACAAACATGTATTAGGACTATTAGCTAACGATATTGGCAGCTCGGCAATGATTATTCTGAGAATTTGATAACGTTGTTGCTGCCTTAGTCAGCAACGACTGTCAATTGAATTGCTAGAAATATCTTCAGAATGTGTTACTCCATTGACAATTCTGCTGATTATTCTGAGAACAATTTGATTGAAAGTTGTTGCAGCAACGTTATCGTTAGCTAGTATTTTCTGCTGATTATTTCACAACTAATTTGAAGGAAAGTTGTTGCTGCTATTGTCAGCAGCATTTACCAGTCAATTTGTTATACAAATATCTAGGCCAGCACCTCTACCATAGAAAATAACAATTAGAATCGAACTACTATACGCTTACTACATGCCAGACAAGTAGATCAGCTCACCTTGAAAGCCAACGCTACACTGACATCGTAAGATCATACATAGCAATCACATTTCTATACAATCACGTTAGCTTATGCCACCCGCAACATATTTGGACTCCAAATCCGCTACAATATAGGTAGACTGATTGTTATTCAGTCTTGCATGCTTTCTGGTTGATTTAATGAAATAAATTACTTTATGTCAATTATAAAAGCGTAGGTGATATTCGTAATCGAGATTTACATTTAGACAACATTTATATCAATTAGAATTAAGATAATTGTATTTGTTATTATGATTAGGTTATAATCATTGTTGATTTCATTATTTATAAAATGTATTGAATCTCTATGGATTATTTGAGCAGTTATGTAGTGTTGTATATCCGCGTGATCCAGACGGGTCACAATACATTGTGTGCACGTGTTAAAATCGTTTCGATTGTGAAGTTCAAATATAAAAATGAGTTTATCAGCAGTCCTCATACAGATCCGTAAATAGATATGGGCGCCATCTCAGTTTAGGGCCCATTAACAGTTAATTCACGTTTGTCCAGTCAATATACGTTTTGATTTGTGGGGACAATATGAACTTTCATCCAACAATCTCTCCATGGCTTTGTGTCATTAATATCATCTATAGCCAGGTCTCCAGCTCCTGGTAATATCATTCGTAATCAGGTCTCCAGCTCCTGGTAGTATCATCCATGACCAGATTTCCAGCTTCTAATAATATCGTGCGTAACCAGGTCTCCAGCTCCTGGTCATCATTAACTCTCACCAGATAACCAGCTCCTAGTTAACGTGGTTGTGTGTCAGATCACCAGCTTCTGGCCATTCGCTAATCCATCACATCTTTAGATTCTGGCGGCCCGTGGCCAGGCCTATTCAGCATTTCAGATTCACCTACGTCATAAGATAAATTCCGGTCGTTTATATTTTTGTGTTACGCGTTCATCTGGGTGCACCCACATCTTTCCGTCGTCTCAAAACGATATCAGAATTCGTATTGTGATCATTCGTCCGCAGGACCCTTTCGTCTTCAAGCCACAAAGAAATGACTGTTTCCATTGAGCATTTACAACAGCTATACTACCTTCAGGTCGTATATTATTGATTTATTATATGAAAATTTTATATTGATTGTTGTCATAACTATTAACACATTAATTATGTTAATATTTCCAAGGTTAAATTCTGAACCAAGAACCGTTAAGTCTTAAGTTTATCGACGTAAAATCATACATGCTGCCACAAGCGCTGGGGATTATCCGATGGTCAGTACCCATCCCAGGTTCTAAATGATTCAGTAGTCGATAGTGGCCTTTTGGATCAGATCGAATGGGGATCATTTTCAACTTGGATAGTGGATGTACCCGGATCTCATCTTACAATAATTTTGAGCATTTATGATTTCTGAAGTGAACTAAATCGTCTGTGATATTCTTTGAGGATTGATATAAATGACATGGGATCGAAAAATCGATTTGATGTGATTGTTATCAACACTCAAAGAAAGAGCAGGGATTGGATCAATCAGGATCAATCCGTTGGATCGATTATGGTCGTTTCAATCTAGATATGACTTCAAGGATTAGAGTTCTTATTTTGGGTCAAATTAGGTTATGAATATTCAACATAAGACATTGAGGGTTTCAGTAGTTATAATTTTGAAATCCTGCTTCAACAGAATCATTTTATATTCATATAATATATCAATTGTAACAATCATGTCAACTGTACATTACTGCTACAATTTTACAACAGATCAGAAAGTAGGCAAGAATGAATGAATAATATTTTTCAAATCTGTCTTTGTTTATTTCCTCTTAATTACCACCATATTTTGAATCAATAGGTTAAGGTTCAAATGCTAATGCAGATTACTCTTCCATACGTCGAGCCAAGACAAGGAAGCGTTGGAATTCACCTCAAATCGGTCCCATAAGCTTTCCTTCGAATAAAAGGGTTAACCATTGATAATGGAAATCATTTAGATACCCCTAGACATCTATTCTATCATTTCCATTTTGGGTTAAGCATTTTGGTAAAATAAAATATCCAGTAATCATTTGATTAATGACGTCATAATCATTACAGACGTTTTGTTTTTTGGATAAAACGCATTGGTGTTTCTCATCGTGCAGTAATCTAATCCACGCCAACGTCAGCTAATTCTCTTACATGGGGGCTCGTTCAAAGCAAAATAATTGTCAATATAACTCTCGGATTTAATAATCAAGTTTTTGACTAATTATTTTAAGTGATTCTGAATAGTTATTTGAACAAAGATTAGATATTTTTGGCGATTTTTCATTGAATTAGGTGATTTGTTTATTTTTATATTTTTTTATATTAACGGACAACAAATGACACATTTTATTTAAACAGGTCATATCTGCATAAGACAGTCGATGGAGTAATCACTGCTACTGCATAAATTAAACAGTTGAATAAATGTATTATATATTTAATTATGACCTTTTTATTTCAGGCTAAATTCAATTTCTTGTAGATACTAATTTTGAAAGTTGTTTTTCTTTCAGATTTCAGATAATTCTAAACCGGTAAAACATTATAAATATAGTAACGCCAAATTCAGCATTGAAAGGGTTAAAAAAAATAGTCGCGCTCAGTTAGTTGTTGTCACGACGGCACGCGCGTAACAAAACCTCTGACAATATTTCAATTGGGTCATTTAACGGATCTAGTTGAACGCTTTCACAGCAGAACGCAAATAATTTAGCCGAAATTTTTTTTTATGATTTAAATATTTAATTTAGTGCTATGTATTTAGCTATAATTAAATAATTAAGTAATTAAATACGTTAAAAATGGTTTCAATGTTAAAAATTGATTTATATTATACTGCGTTGTTAACCGGAACTGCGGATAAGATAGTGGGGCTTGGTATATACTAACTATGTATGGTTAGGTTAACAAACTGTTATAAGATTTAATTTTGAAAACCTCATTTAATAAAATCGTACTGTTAAATTTATTTATAAAATTTATCGATTATAACCATAGATGAAGTTTATATTACTAGCTTCGTCTCGAGCTTATAATTATGATTCTTATCCGCAACCAAACTTCCCTATTACATATTTGATTGAGCGAGGTGCCACAATAGAATCGGCTACAAATCTCGCATTAGAACACTTGAGAAAGGAAACAGTAGCGCAAGATAAAATATTGTTATACTGCTGTAGTGGCAGAAATGATATCTTGTCGACATTTACCTCTAAATACCGTCGTGAAACAGTGCCATCATCAACACCTGTGGAATCAATCTTAGACAAAATAACAGAGTTAAAATCAGTCATTGAATTGGAAAGACAAAACTTAGTTTTTATGTTTGTTGAAATTCCAGGTTGCTCAATAATTGACTATACTAATTACAAAATAAAGGATGGCCGATTAACAGGTTGCTCGTTCACAAGCAAACAGTTAGCTGAACAAGAGAGCGTAATTAATCATAACACAGTTGTATTGAATAATTTTTTGCGTCAACTAAACAAACTTGGAAATTTCCGACCCATCACAAATTTTGAATTTGTATTATGGTCGAATTCTTGTCACATTTTGACTAAAAAATCAAGAGGTCGCTCTAATAGATTCAAGGTGGACATTTTTGAAACCAATTTTGACATTCTATATGATGGATTACACTGTGTATCACACGAAAGACGAAAATGGTATAGAGCATTAGTATCAGCATTTAGATCTGGATCGCGCAAGTTCTAATTAAAGGTAGATAATTCATATTTATATACCTGTGCAAAAGTTAAGCACCACCCTATTTTTACGCACATGTGAGGGTATATTCATGTGCTATGAAGAAAGCAATAGCATAAACATTTATGTACCCATCCATCTTAGTGCAAGAGGTAATAATGCAACTAGAGGAATGCTGATTATGATGGTGGGGAAACACTGTATGTTTTTGTTTGAACTTGAAAACGAGGCCTGAATATGGTTACGTTGACACAACTGACAACTATTGCCCTACAGTTGACACACGTGGCTAGATTGTCATTAATGGTGTCTGAAAACGAAGTTTAACATCTGTACACGAGTTTGAGACTGTCATTATTAATACCGGGTATATCCACCTTGTGCCTGGATGACGGCCTGGACACGACGTGTCATGCTGGTCACCAACCGACTGATACGCCATTGTGGTATTCGTTGCCATTCAAGATGGAGTGCGTCTGTTAATTCCTGTAGGTTCTGCACAGGAGGATCCCTCCTTCTCACCATGTTTCCCAGAATGTCCCAGATATGCTCAATAGGGTTCATGTCAGGGCTCCTTGCTGGCCATGGTAGGGTTTCGGTGGCATTCTGGCGGAGGTATTCATGCACAGCTCTAGCACGATGTGGTCGGGCATTGTCATCCATGAATGTGGGGTGGGTTCCAGGTGCATGATTTACAAAATGAGGGACCACAACTCTATCCAGTATGGAATCTTGATATCTTTGTCCATTTAGTGTTCCAGGTACAGTCAACAGATCCAGCTTACAATCAAATGAGATGCACCCCCATATCATAACGGAACCTCCACCAAATGGAACTTCTTCCATGATGTTACGTTGGTCGTACGCCGTGCGTCTGGACATCCATACACGAGTTCGACCATCTGTGGCATGAAGCAGGAACCGACTTTCATCGGACCAGTGTACCCGTCTCCAGGATCTCATGTTCCAGTGTCTTCTTTCGTTGCACCACCTCAGACGCTCCTCTTTGTGGTGTGCAGTGAGGAGAGGACGTCTGACAGGGCTCCTAGCTTTCATGCCAGCAGCATACAGTCTCCTTTTGACGGTAGACATTGACACTCTATTGCGCGTTTCCCATTGCTGGCTGAGCACTCTGCTGTTGGTGAATGGAGATCTCCTAACAAGGCGTACTAGGGCTCGATCATCACGGGCAGTAGTCTTCTTCGGTCTTCCAGATCTAGGCCTGTCCTTCACCTCGTTAGTTTGCCCATGTTTTGCAATCAAACGACTGATTACAGTATGGTTAATGTTCAGCTGTCTGCCAATCTCTCTGCATGACATACCAGTGGTATGCATGCCTATGATTTGCCATTTCACACGATCACTTAACCTTCGTCTTGCTATAGCGGTTCACAATCAAGAGCTAATTCTCTCAGTACAAATAAACCACGGTCATGAACACAAAATTCCTAATCTTGTCGCCTAAATCTGTATGTAATGTTCTACACCTCAAACTGGACTTTTACATAACTGAACACGTGTGCTGTTTCCCGCCACGCACGAACAGCAAGCGGCGTGAAGTCATGCATGCGTGTGCATTTCGTACTTGGAATTATGTCAGCTAACGCGGGGACAAAAAGTATGGCAGCCTAGTTGTACCATTTCGTTCAAATCCACGTATAAACGCTTCCATAATGTATTTATTTGAAAGAATAATAAATAATAGATAGCAAGGGGGATAACTGTTAGTATATTATACTAACAGTTATCCCCCTTGCTATCTATTATTTATTATTCTTTCAAATAAATACATTATGGAAGCGTTTATAAGTTTATAAGTATATATATAACACTTTTTACCAACAGTTTCAATCCATGAAATAGATGGATTTCGTTCAAATCCACGTATAAACGCTTCCATAATGTATTTATTTGAAAGAATAATAAATAATAGATAGCAAGGGGGATAACTGTTAGTATATTATACTAACAGTTATCCCCCTTGCTATCTATTATTTATTATTCTTTCAAATAAATACATTATGGAAGCGTTTATAAGTGGATTTGAACGAAATCCATCTATTTCATGGATTGAAACTGTTGGTAAAAAGTTATATATATATATATATATATATATATATATATATATATATATATATATATATATATATATATATATATATATATATATATATATATATATATATATATATATATATATACATATATACATATATATATATATATATATATATATATATATATATATATATATATATATATATATATATATATATATATATATATATATATATATATATATATATATATATATATACACACCTGTGCAAAAGTTAAGCACCATCAAAAACAATAGAACGTAGAAACATGATGGTACAACTAGGCTGCCATACTTTTTGTCCCCGCGTTAGCTGACATAATTCCAAGTACGAAATGCACACGCATGCATGACTTCACGCCGCTTGATGTTCGTGCGTGGCGGGAAACAGCACACGTGTTCAGTTATGTAAAAGTCCAGTTTGAGGTGTAGAACATTACATACAGATTTAGGCGACAAGATTAGGAATTTTGTGTTCATGACCGTGGTTTATTTGTACTGAGAGAATTAGCTCTTGATTGTGAACCGCTATAGCAAGACGAAGGTTAAGTGATCGTGTGAAATGGCAAATCATAGGCATGCATACCACTGGTATGTCATGCAGAGAGATTGGCAGACAGCTGAACATTAACCATACTGTAATCAGTCGTTTGATTGCAAAACATGGGATTTCATGGATTGAAACTGTTGGTAAAAAGTTTTTACTGGCGTTATGTAATCACTACCAGTTACCAACACCACACCCTGTGCTTAAACCTGCTTTATTACAGTTTACTATCAAGGGTTTAACAGACTTGGGCGTTTTTTGAGGTTGATGAAGAACAGGATCACAACCCGGCTTCTCCCTTCAATGAAAGAATTCAAACACCACCAATTGGTGGAGCCAGGCCCAAGGATATTAATAATGTCAACCATAAACAACTATATGGTCATCCGGATTCTTTATTAGAAGATGACAAACTTCGAATGCAGTTTAAGATGGCAGAAATGGCTCTGGAAGGAAAACGCCTTGACCATCAAAGGGCAGAAATGGAATTCAACAGACCCGCGGCTCCTCCACCATTAAATCGTACCCATGCATTTAGCCTTGCACACGAAAGACATGCTGTACCTAAATTTTGGGAACGTGAACCTCAATCAATTTTTGACAGTTTTGAGCAGGCATGCATAGACAATGCCTGGCCTCCCGTTCATTGGGCAGCATTGGTACGCACAGCACTGATTGGACGAGCTCAAAAGGCTGAAGGATCATTACCAGCTGATGACCAGTCTGACTATAACAAGGTAAAGTCTTGTGTCCTTCTGGAATATTCCAGGATCCCAGAAGCATACCGTCAGGAATTCCGAAATAAAAACATCATTAGATACAATTACCCAGGAACAGCAAAGCGTCTGCGTCAATGTTTTATGAATTGGGTTAGCTCAGAAAAAGTAATGTCTCGAGAGGAATTACAAGAACTGTGTATTGAGCAATTCAAAGAAATACTTCCAGATCCTGCACGAGCTTATTTAGATGATAAACCTGAAATACGATCAGTCGACGTAGCAGCGGAAGCGGTTGAACGCTGGAGTATGTCGCGATATCGATCGTGCATAGCATCAAATAATTCCCCAAATAATAACAATGATAAAGCACAAAATAACGGCCATCAAAATAAATCAGAGTATAAGTCATCCAACCCAACAGAAACAACCGTGAACGTGCGACGCCACCCTCTCAAAATAATAAAGCGGTTAAAAATCGTGATCAGTCACCGAGTAATGGTAAATGTTACAATTGTGGTAATATAGGCCATTTTGCAATAAATTGTGCGCAACCACAGAGAAACTTTACTCTGCGCAGGGCGAGGTCCTCAGTGGCTGTGGATCTTGATGATAAAGAAACGCAAAGTGAATAGGACAGCACATAACAATTAACCACAGTCAATATGCCTAATTACCCGAACGTGGATAGGGATTATCTCCCTTATTGTTCGACTGGACTGGTGAGCTTAACCGTAAATAAAACAAGCATGGCACCAGTTCCTGTCATAATACTTCTAGATACGAGAGATAACCAATCACTGGTCCTGCGTTAAGCTCTCCCATTCTCAAATGAGACTTACACCGGTAATAGCGTTTTAATCAGAGGTGTAGGCATGAACTTTTTGAAAGTTCCATTACATAAAATCCAGCTACACTCAGAAAATAAAAAACAAGACGTTATAGTTGGTGTCCGAGAGAAATTACCAATAAAGGGTAATTCTTTCATTTTAGGTAGTGAATTAGCTCGAAATCTTTTGAATAGTGATGCTGTGTTGGCAGTATAGCGTAATGCATTACCGATTGTGTCTGATACGCCAGTAACTGATCCTGTAGGAGCTGAGGCGGATCTCTATGGTTTCCCTATATGCGTCGTGACGCGTAGCCGAAGCCGGGATCAAATGGCAGGTGAGGTTAATACGGGAATGGATGCAGACATAACAACAGGAAAGAACACTTATAAGTGGGTCACATTTGTGGACGATCATGAACTTGAGCTAAGTTCAGGTGAGCTAGCACGACTACAAATGAAGGATCAGAAATTAAGACGATTAGTTCCTGTTGTCAAGGACAAGGAGGAATGTCTTAATTACCGCATCTGTTACTGGTGGGATAGCGGGATCCTGCGACGTAAGTAGACACCAAGAAATGCAAAAACTGATGATGCTTCACAAATTATCGAACAGATAGTACTTCCGGTTGAATATCGTCATAAAATCATATTAAAAGCACACAATGGTCCCGGTTGTGGAAATCATTTTGGAAGGAAGAAAACGACCGCGATCATCACACGTAATTTTTATTGGCCCAAAATACATGGTGATGTGGTTAAATTTTGTAAATCATGCCGAACCTGTCAAATGGTCGGAAAACCTAATCAACCAATTCCAGTGGCGCCATTAAAAACAATTCCAGCGTTCTAAACACCTTTCTATCGCATAATTCTAGATTGCGTAGGAGCAATGCCTAAAACTAAAGCAGAAAATCAGTACTTACCAACAATTATGTGTGCCTCAACTCGTTTCGCGGAGGCGATTCCACTCAGAAATATTACAGCGAAATCAGTGGTAAAAGCGTTGAAAATTTTTTTTACAGGTTTCGGCTTACCACACGAATTTCACGTCAACCGTCTTTGCACAGGTTTGTCAAGAACTTGGCATTAAACATGTCATGTCGATGGCATATCATCCTGAATCACAAGGCGCGTTAGAAAGCATTCATCAAACATTAAAATCGATGCTTAAAAAGTTTTGTCATGAGAGTTTGTGAGACTGGGATGAAGGGGATAATTTATTAATGTTCTATTTACGGGAGACAGTAAATGACTCATTAGGATATTCACCTAATGAATTAGTCTTTGGTCATACAGTACGGAGTCCATTAACAGTACTTAAAGAACAGTTATTAACACCCCAGACTGACCATAATCTTATGGATTACGTCACAAAATTATGTACCCGTTTACATTTTACTCGTACATATGCGGCTGCAAATTTAAAATCAGCGCACGTAGATCAGAAGACATGGTATGATCAAAATCGTGCGTGAAAGACATTTTGCCATTGGTGACAAAGTATTAAAACTGACAACAGTAGTAAAGAGTCCTCTTCAAGCGAAATATGAAGGTCCATATGTTATTGTTAGTCGCGACAGAGATTTAAACTATTGGGTTAAGACACCAGGTAAACTCAAAGCTACTCAGTGTTGCCATGTTAACTTACTATGCGATAATATTTCAGATGAAAATCAAAATGTAGTGTCAATTGTTCAGGTCGATTCAAAGGTTTTTAATCTAGACGATGCAATTGACCTATTGCCAGCGGCAGCAAATTTTTGCGAACCAAAAATGGATAACTCTGGAGTGTTAGCTAATTTACCAGATAGCCTTAGTTATCTCCCCTTTGATCATAGACACAATGTGGTGAACTTAATACGAGAATTTTCCCTATTATTTACAAACACACCAGGGCGAACTAATGTAATTAAGGATGATATTGATGTAGGTGATGCGAGACCGATCAAATTGGCTCCATATAGAACAAATCCTACACAATTGATCAAGAAGTAGCCTATATGTACGCAAATGGTTTAATCCAACCGAGTAACAGTCCCTCTGACAGATCGTGCTAGACCTATGTCAGCATTTGTCAAAAAATAATTCACTATGGGAGTATCGCATGTTACCATGCTGGTTGAAAAACTCTGGAGCTACTTTTCAGCGACTAATGAATACTCTTGTCGTTTCAATTCAAAATTGTGATTCATATATTGACGACGTCATCATATATTCCAGTGATAGGAAATCTCACGTAGATACTATTCGTGAATTTTTTTCTCGAACTAAAGAAGCAGGCTTAGTTATAAACTTAGTTAAGAGCGAAATAGCTAAAGCAGTAGTGACATATTTAGGTCATGAGGTCGGTCAAGGTCAAGTTCGTCCTAAATCTGCGAAGGTGGAAGCCATACATAATTACCCTGCTCCCACAAATAAAAAAGAAATTATGCGTTTACTAGGCGTGTTAGGATGTTTTCGAAAATTTTGCAGGAATTTTTCAACCATTGCCGCGCCACTAACAAATTTACTTAAGAAAAACGTCCCATTTAATTGGACACTTGAGTGTAAAGACGCTTTCGATAAGATAAGGGCTATATTGTATTCAATTCCAGTCCCTATGGCACCAAATTTCAACAAGCCGCTGAAATTATTAATCGATGCAGGCGATCTTGGTGCAGGTGCAGTTTTAATACAAACTGACAATGAAAATAATGACAATGCAGTATGTTATTATTCACGCAAATTCGATAAGCACGAGCTACGCTATTCCACAGTTGAAAAAGAATGTTTAGCGTTAGTCATTGCAACATTTTAACATATATCTTGGAGTTTGAAAATTCAACCCTATTGTCTCAATATCATACACATAAAAGGTCGCGATAATGTACTAGCCGACGCTCTGTCATGCGCCTTTTAAGGCAAAAGTCAATATCAACGCATGAGGTTTTTTTTTTCCTTTTTCACCTCACATGGTGACCAATTTATTTCTCGTAAGGTTGTTTAGATTTTTTATTTAAAAATAAAAAAGTCTATTGAAATATCGGTCTGGGCTAAGGTTAGGCAGTTTTAACGGTGGGCATAAGCTACCGACTTGCCTAACTCTAGATATTTTTCGGCAAATTTGTTTCCGACTTCGCTAGTTGCGTTTAATTCATCCTAACGAGCTAGAATTTACGGATTAAATTTGGGAAACTTGGATTTTTCAGTGATTATTCTTTCAATCAGAATTTTTGATCCGTGTGCAGTGAAATTTGGAAATTTTATTTTGCGTAATCAAACAAGGATGATAATTTCGTATTGTATTATAAATTAACAGAATACTGTATATGTTTAATTTTCAGGAAAGTATGTATTGTGCATAAATATTATGTTTTTCATTTGACATTGACAAATGGACAAATTATATTTTATTTTATTTACTTTGTTTCTTTACACCTTTTGCACTTTATTAGGAAAATATGAATATTTTCTTTCAAAAATTATTTTTAACGTTCACGTAAATCAATAAATAGAGGAATTCCACTTAAAGTATTCACGTTTCAAGAAAATTTGTATTTGTATTTTTTCTTTAAATTTAAGCTTAAACCATTTTAATGTTTGTTTAATATAGCTTAATTAAACTGATTACGTTTATACGTAATCCCAAACACTAATAGCAAATTCTACTTTTATTAAATGGGAAATTTTCTCTCTCACCCGTTTAATTTTTGTCTTTGAAAATATAAGACAAAGTTGTTTTGGTGGGGGCATGTGACGACGGTTGCTACCATATGATCGTAAGATCATATATAGCAATCACATTCCTATACAATCACGTTAGCTTATGCCACCCGCAACATATTTGGACTACAATATAGGTAGACAGACTGTTATTCAGTCTTGCATGCTTTCTGGTTGATTTAATGAAATAAATTACTTCATGTCAATTATAAAAGCGTAGGGGATATTCGTAATCGAGATTTACATTTATACAAAATTTATATCAATTAGAATTAAGATAATTGTATTTGTTATTATGATTAGGTTATAACCAATGTAGATTTCATTATTTATAAAATGTATGGAATCTCTATGGATTATTTGAGCAGTTATGTAGGAGTTACAAATCAACATGTTGTTGTATATCCGCATGATCCAGACGGGTCACAATACATTGTGTGCATGTGTTAAAATCGTCGCCTCGACAAGCATTTGGTGGTTGGCCTTCGCAAGAGTTAGTTGCGCCTTAGCGAAGTTGTGATGTAGGCAGCCATCGTTTCACGTGTATATATTTCTACACCGGCCATATACAGCGGCGTGGCTGAGAGAATGTTTCGATCATGAAGTTCAAATATAAAGATGAGTTTATCAGCAGTCCTCATACATATTCGTAACTAGATATGGGCGCCATCTCAGTTTAGGGCCCATTAACAGTTAATTCACGTTTGTCCAGTCAATATACGTTTTGATTTGTTGGCACAATATGAACTTTCATCCACGAATATCTCCATGACTTTAGGTCATTAATATCAGCTATAGCCATGTCTCCCGCTCCTGGTAATATCATCTGTAGCCAGGTAGCCAGCTCCTGGTAATATCAACTATAGCCAGGTCTCCATCTCCTGGTATTGTCATCCACAGCCAGGTCTCCAGCGCCTGGTAATATCATTCGTAATCAGGTCTCCAGCTCCTGGTAGTATCATCCATGACCAGATTTCCAGCTTCTAATAATATCGTGCGTAACCAGGTCTCCAGCTCCTGGTCATCATTAACTATCACCAGATAACCAGCTCCTGGTTAACGTGGTTGTGGGTCAGATAACCAGCTTCTGGCCCTTCGCTAATCCATCACATCTTTGGCTTCTGGCGGCCTGTGGCCAGGCCTATTCAGCATTTCAGATCCACCTACGTCATAAGATAAATTCCCGTCATTTATATTTTTGTGTTACGTGTTCGTCTGGGTGCACGCACATCTTTCCATCGTCTTCAATACGATATCAGAATTCGTATTGTGATCATTCATCCGCAGGACCCTTTCGTCTTCAAGCCACAAAGAAATGACTGTTTCCATTGAGCATTTACAACAGCTATACTACATTCAGGTCGTATATTATTGATTTATTATATGAAAATTTTATATTGATTGTTATCATAACTATTAACACATTAATTAGGTTAATATTGTCAAGGTTAAATTCTGAACCAAGAACCGTTAAGTCTTAAGTTTATCGACATAAAATCATACATGCTGCCATAAACTCTCGGGATTATCCGATGGTCAATATCCATCCCAGGTTCTAAATGATTCAGTAGTCGATAGTGGCCTTATGGATCAGATCGAATGGGGATCATTTTCAACTTGGATAGTGGATGTACCCGGATCTCATCTTACATTAATTTTGAGCATTTATGATTTCTGAAGTGAACTAAATCGTCTGTGATATTCTTTGAGGATTGATATAAATGACATTGGATCGAAAAATCGATTTGATGTGATTGTTATCAAAACTAAAAAAGAGCAGGGATTGAATCAACCAGGATCAATCCGTTGGATCGATAATGGTCGTTTCGATCTAGATATGACTTCAAGGATTAGAGTTCTTGTTTTGGGTCAAATTAGTTTATGAATATTCAATGTAAGACATTGAGGGTTTCAGTAGTTATAATTTTGAAATCCTGCTTCAACAGAATCATTTTATATTCATATAATATATCAATTGTAACAATCATGTCAACTGTACATTACTGCTACAATTTTACAACAGATCAGAAAGTAGGCAAGAATGAATGAATAATATTTTTCAAATCTGTCTTTGTTTATTTCCTCTTAATTACCACCATATTTTGAATCAATAGGTTAAAGTTCGAATGCTAATGCAGATTACTCTTCCATACGTCGAGCCAAGACAAGGAAGCGTTGGAATTCACCTCAAATCGGTCCCATAAGCTTTCCTTCGAATAAAAGGGTTAACCATTGATAATGGAAATCATTTAGATACCCCTAGACATCTATTTTATCATTTCCATTTTGGGTTAAGCATTTTGGCAAAATGAAATATCCGGTAATCATTTGATTAATGACGTCATAATCATTACTGAGGTTTTGTCTTTTGGATAAAACGCATTGGTGTTTCACATCGTACAGTAATCTAATCCATGCCAACGTCAGCTAATTCCCTTACACTAGCATTAGTGGTATGGGAATGTTTTATATGAAGCATTGGGCAGAAGCAAGAACAATAGGATCACAAAAATGGAACCTGCAAATACCAAAGTAAAATGGCGGCTTACAAGAAGACGATCGTTACTGAGTATTCTAAATATTTTCTAATCTTAATGCTTCAGGATAACTTTAAGCTACACCAGTTGGCCGAAACCCATCAACAAGAGTAGACTGACGAATACACGGCGGATATTTGTCAGTGGATCACACGTTCTAAAGGGGTTCCATTATCCCATCTACCGATTCAACTCGACCGGTAATTATTAATTTATATGGCCGATTATCCATGTAATAAACTGTGGCGATCCAGCCAGCAAAATTGGGCGGTGGCAATTTCAGTTAGTACCTAAGCATCCATGGCGTCAGTGTCTAGAGAATCATCTGACTCACCGAGCTTCAGGTCGATTAATAATGCCAGTGTAGCAGGCTTGTGAGGTCACGTAATTAAAGTGGGCGTGGTCCTGATTCGGACACAGGGGTCCCGTGCCGTAGCTATCCCGGAAGATGTAGACTGGCCGGGTTGGACTCTCGGGATGTGCGTGGTGGCAAGAACGCCTTTCTTTCCGGAGAGATGGCTGTCGCGGCAGAAAGTCGTGTTTGTGTGGCTCGTGTCGTAGAAGTGTGCATGTCCGATGGCAACTGGACGGCACTACCAGCAGTGGCAGGAATGGGCCATCTTGGGGCACAGTCTTCATCAACTTGGATAGCACTGTGGGGAAATCTGCAGGCTGTGTCATGTCCTGTCCAGAGAATTAAGTGACCAACGTCACTGCAGTCTTCTGGAAGGCTAATGGTAAATCCATTTCTCCATGGGTTATCGCCACTAAAGTTACTTCGTGTCGAACTTTTGGGTGGAGGTGGGGAAGGGAAAGTGAGAGGGTATGGTATGAAATTCGGGATGCATTTCCTGTTGTTTATATACAATAAACACATTGTTTTTTCAGCATGTGACATCATTTGTTTTAGGTACTTTATTTGTTTTTAAATACAGTTCATTTAGTTCAATTGGCAAAGAAGGTTGCAAACATGTTATCATAATGATGTTATGATGATATGCAGTATTTGTACGAGATATACCACCGGTATCACCACCTGACTCTGGCATTCCCGCACGCGGTAAATGTCATGACAACAAGCCAACACTTGAACTCTGACCATCGCGACCTATATGTTTACAGCCACCAAATGATGCGGGTTCGGACTGTTATCTAAATCATCGTGAATTCCTCAGCTTGGGTGATCTTAATTAATTAATAGTGCGAGGTTAAAAGTTACCCGTGCTTATTGAATGTAGGGAAGTATCAGAACACAGGTGAAGTTAGAGCGTGGGCTAACTCAAATGTCTTGCCAGTGTACAATCGAATCTACTTCAGTTCAGAGTCAGGAGACGAGGCGAGGGTTTTCAGATCAGCGGGCTCTTCTGAGGTGGCTGAAATCACAGCTGAGATTTCTAGAGGCGGAATAATTTGTAGCTGTAGTTATGAGTTCTTGGTTTAGATTAGGCCGCTTTTTCTTGGCAGCCTTTACAAACATTAGGCTGCCCCTTGCTTACGTAATTGGCTACCCATTCCGAGTCGTCAAAAGATCTGCAGTGTAATTTTCCTGTCATTTCTGAACCATTGAGCGGAGGGACTGACTGTCGACCGTGGTAGATTTTCTTAGTGAACAACAGCTAATCGGCAGTCATTCATGTACTCACAGCAACCTCCATAGGGTTTAGCTGGTGTTAGCGAGTTTAATGGCCAGTTATTCTTCAAGTTGTCAACTAGTGTGCATGTACACATTCGGCCCGTGCGAGGCTTATCTCTCACAGGAACTTCCTAGAGTGTATATATATATATATAAGTATGGCCCAAGATGGGTCGGAGTTGGTCACAAACAGAAACAGTTGCTGATGGCCCTTTTGGGTCTTTTGTGGCCCTTTTGTTTGGACTCTTTTATAGGTATACCACTATTCTTGTGGCACCAGAAGTTAGCTTTACAATAACTAGCCGCTTTTAAAGCAACTGCATCGGCTTGTTAAACAGTTTTCTAACACAAATGAGCTACTACCTATGTTAGATTATGCCGAACTTGTGCCAGTTTTGGCACAAGAAAGGGTCCTCGTGTTGAGTATTGTTATATAAGAAATATAAGGTTAATGTGCCATTGTTGGTGTGTTGCTTTTTAAATGGCGGATGCGATTTACAATATAATATAATGATTAATGGCAACAATTTAATTATATAAGTTCAAAAAGAAGAACAACACAAGCCGTGAAAAGGTTTTAGACAGAAATTTAGCAATAGGCCCAATCTCTCCGTAAAACATGCCTAATAGTCGTTGGCGTAGTATTAACAAAATATGATGGCACCGATTGGCTACTGGTGCGAAAGTGTAGGAGAATCGTAATCACACCTAATAGTCGTCGGCGAGAAAATGATGTACAATAAGAAAACAAAAATGGCTTTCAAGTTGGCCTATTTGTCATCGGCGCATGAAAGTAAAGAGAGGTGTTGACTTACAAATGGCATAAACGATTTATACAATAGGAAAAATGAAGAGGCAAAACAGTTAAAGAACGTTGATGAAAAATAGATGGCGGAAACGTCCATTCACTACTAAATGTTTGCAGAGGCAAAGATGGTGGATTATGTGGTATGAAGTGTGAAAGTTCAGCGAAGTAGTTCTGAAGTTTCAGCCAAGTAGTTCTGAAATTCAGCACAAGATGAACGGTGCAGCAAGCTCAGGCGCTGCACAGTATGGGTGTACATGTGTCAAGTTGTGCGATCAGCAGGTTGTACAATACAACTCAGATATAACGATACAATCATAATAATAATAATAATAATAATAATAATAATAATAATAATAATAATAAAAATAATAGGGCCCTTGTCTGAAGACTCATTGAGATGATGAATTTCTGCGAATATAGTATTCCATGGGCTGATTGTTAGTGCGCGTGGCTTGTTTGTTTATTTACCGTTAGACTAGGCACTGTTTTCCATGTATATCTAAAGCAATGTGGTGTTTACCATTATATGGTTGGAGTGAATATTCCATGATGCATTGTGTGCTTTCACTGAGTTATGCCCCGATCCTAATGGCGGGACAAAGCTACATTAAAATGACGAGACTGCCATAGCTTACTGCAGTTCTTGAATCCTTCCGTAGCCTCGGCTTTCGGTAGCAAAATTCTACTGACTGCAGGTTGCGGGAATCAGCATTCTCTTAATGAGATAATCTGGGATTACGTGTGTCATGAAGTTGTTGTTTAACTAATGAAAGGGTGATGGTGGTGCACATAGACGGATGGGATGATCCTGATAGCGTGCATTGACGATGGCCATATGTCTGCTGTTTTGTCACGCCGACCCTGGTTCGGCACCAGGTGTGTTGGCGTGATGGAATTGATACTTTTATATGAGGTTTGCGTACTGCTTGGTGCAGGGGAAGATTGAGATCTAAGCGATGTTGTCTGGAGTAATGCTCTGGCGAAACACGTTTGGAGTTAAAACACAAATGTTGATGTATGTGTAGTGTGATCGGTGTGCGAATGATGTTATTTCAGCAGTCCGATTTGAGCTGGTTTATTGATGATAGAATGCTGTACCGAGTATTGCTGTCTTGCACATGCATAGATGTTGCGGCTCTGTTGATGAACGGCATAGAGGTTGTGACCGCTATGGCGTAATCCGTATATATATATATATATGTGTGTGTGTATTATGTCAGATTATGCTGTTCTGACAGCTTGAAGTGGTGGCTTTGGCACTCTAGATCTGGTCATGGAATTTAAGCCTAGTGCTGTAATGAACCCGCAACAACAAGGAAGACATGAATACACGCCACTCTGCGAAGGTACCTATATAGACGCCTCCGAGGCAGAGATGTCATTCCTCACCATTTCAGAAGCATCACATGGTTGGCACCCGCCAACACCATACTATGAGCTTCGTAACACTTCCCCGAACTGGAGGATTCCCTCACTGTACTGACAATTGAACTGTAATACGCCACTAATTCCATTGCCATGGCCGCCGAAAGATGATTGCCATAGACAGTGTGTAAAGTATGTTTCACCACCATGATACACTCTGAATCGCTGCTACCTCTGTACGATCGGCGAGAAGCACCAGCACAATGCGCACCACATGGTTTTGTGCCAGCATACTATCCACCAAACACACATCTTCACCTTCTTTACCAGCTCCTCTTCCATACAGAGGGCGTGCGCAAACTGGGCTCCGAAGCCTCTTTATAATGATCGACTTTATCACCCTATTGGCTTTACGCCTGCCTAAGCCACCTGCCCCAACACCATACTCTCCAGCACATGGTACAACAGCCGAATACACCGATTTGTAACACAGGCTTGTCTTTAACCAAACATCGAAGGTGTCACACATCTACAATTAGATATGTTCATCAATGAATTAAGCGCCAAACCGGCCCTGAAAGAAAAGCTGTTCTTAATGGAGCATGACAATCTTAAAGCATTAACAGCAACTTCCATCCATATAGAAAACTTTCAGGAGTCAGAGAAGAAGGCGCAGTGCCAAAGCCACCCCAAAACTACGTGGAATATACACCCAACCAATCACACACTGAAGACTCAAGGTGCCAATACACAAAGAAAATATAACACAAACCATTACGAATAACCAGAACACCCTATAAAAGGAAAGAGGATGGGGACAAAGGGATAAGCAAACTGCTAATAACGGCACCGGACACAACAATAACAACAACAACAACAACCACAGACAAAACACCAACGAAAGGTTGGAGGAGATAATGGCCCAGATGGCCTCTCTTACCAACCTTCTTACCACTTTGAACACCACGCTCGAGTCTCAAAGTATCAGTAGGAACCACGATCCTGGCACATGCTGCGAGTCTTGTCAATCTGGCCATTGGAGGGGAAAATGCCCTAAACAACACCCCTCCAATAACTCATACCTGTCTGAGCAACACCTAAACCTGACGAGGGTGCGTTAAACTAGCATGGGCATCGAACAAAGAGTCAACTCGGCGCCCTTCCCCTCATCTCGGCTCAACCTCGGCCATCTCGCAGGCCGCTGCTAATAACACTTCTACACATATGGCTTACACTATGCCGCCACTTAACCAAGGGCTATACTAGCGCCATGTCTAGGCATGGTGCCGCAAAACCCTCTGCGGCCTCTATTGGTCTGAACCTCTGATGCCCCTTCAACAACACCATCCACACAAACAGTCAGCACTAATACCTCGCCCGTTGGCCCAGGTCATGAAGCAGCCTGGATTAAATGCCACCAGTCTGCATGCAATAATGGGAAGCACCCTCAGGCATGTTTACACTAGCGCATCTATTACAGTTCTTAATACACGCCAATATGAGAGCATCCCACCTCATAGATGCCCCCACCCTCTCAAGACCATTACCATCTTCTTACAAACCTCCACTGGAGCCCATGTCCAGGTAGCGGGAATAACCAACATCATAGTACACATAGAGGCGATGCAATTCATACAAATGGTCGTCACCTCAATCCAAAACAGGTGCTGACGTTCTCGGTGTCGCCGATGCCATACTACACTGCACACAATACGAACTGGCGCTGCATAGGTGCCGTATACCCCTAGGATGACTTCACCGTATGGGACTTGTGGACTAATACTAGTCAGCGCCGCTACAATCGAGTCAGGCCGAGAGGAACTTTTATGGTCTACTGTGCCACATCTTCGTGACACTACACACATGGCTATGCTGGACCTTGATCCAGACTACATGACCGCCTTTCAATGCACTAGCCCGCACATCTTAGTTTCAACCATTAGTAAAGACCAGATACCTTTTAGGATATTCAATGGCATGGCCGACACTATCACACTTACGCCAGCTGTCTGCTGTAGCAAGTTATGGGAGGTTATTTAACTGGAAACACAGCAAAACACTGACAAAACATCGGCATTTACACCCGACAATCTACCAGAACATCTATGTGGTATCCGCCGAAGGCATGGCTACTCAACCTGAGAAGACTCGAGCAGTGGCCGAATGGAAAACTCCTGCCACTGTAACAGATTCTCGTAGCTTCCTGAGTCTCTGTCACTGCTACTGGTTTTATATACGCCACTTTAGTGAAACTGCTGCACCACTATTTAAAATCATGGAAAAGGACCGAGCATTTGAATGGACGGGTGAGTGTGAGGAAGCTTTCAATGAGTTGAAAGCAAAGTTTGTGTACGTGCCGATTCTCGCACATCCCAACCTAAGCCTCGATTTCCTTCTCGACATGGACACATCTGCGTTTGCCATTGGCGCCATTGTATCCCAGGTCAGAGAAGATGGAACAGAGCACGTAATGGGTTATGGACGACGTACGCTCAGCAAGACTGAGAAGTGGTATGGCACCACCAGCTGGGAATTATTAGCTGCTGTATACGTTAGCAGGTATTATAAACACTTTCTGTATGGAAGACTTTTTACCCTTCATACAGACAATGGCTCACTATGCTGGCTCAGGAATCTAAAGAATCCCGAAGGCCAGATAAGGAGGTGGCAGTAATCCGCGCATGCCTATTACCTCACAGTCACTCATTGCCCAGCAAACTGCATGGTCACGCCAATGCCTTGAGCCGAATAGGTCAAGGATGATGCTGAAGTGGCCACTGTAACACACAAAACCGTTTCCTACCTACCCAGAAGTTCAGTGTGATGACTGGATAGTGGAAAAGCTCGTGCATGCCCAGCAAACAGATAGGCACGCATAAGACATATCCACCTGGATCATGGAGGGTGTGTGTCTTCCAAGGGAATACATTAGTGCCTTATCCTCTTCGGCTAAATATTACTATCAGCGATATGTCGAATGCTGTATGTGCAACAATATCAAGGATCCCCTCATTGTCCCGGAATGCTTTCGCATTTCAATGCTGGAACAACTCCATGACAATGCAGGGCATCTGGCCGTAGAACATACCACTGAAAGGATTAAGACCCATTTCCATTGGATCAATATATGGAATAGCATAAAGGCATGGGTGGCCAAATGCATGCCCTGTCAACGCCGATTTGTTGGCCAACCACACCTCGCGCCATTGCAAACGAAAAGCCGAAGGTGAGCCGTGGGAACTAGTGTCAATAAATATATCCAAATACTCTATGCTTGCTTTACGAAGTTGGTAGAGGCATTTGCTTTGCCGGACCAAAAGGCAGCCACTGGGCCTCTGAAACCTGGGCCAAAAATTCAAAAGTATGTCTTCTTCCAAGCTCCAACTTTCTGCATGCCTATGTGCCTATCTCTAATACAAACGTGTCTCAGACGTCTCTCCATCTTTTTTGGCTACGATACCCAATGAGAAGTCTATAATACTCGTTTGGTAAATAACTAATGGTCATATGTGGTATGCACCGTTAACCCTTTCACGATGAACCTGGGCAAAACGGCCTCTGTAGTGGTCTTGAGAAATACCGATTTGCAGGCTAAGAGAAGACTATATTTCAAAATTTACAACAGAAATGACTGGCTCAATAACCGAGCCAGTCACTCCAGTGGTAATATTTCAAAAATTGTTTTCTCTTGGCCTGCAAATCGATATTCAATAAGTAGATATTTTAATTTTTTGAACAAATTTAGTTATTAAAGGGTTACTCGACATCGCTCGTGCCGTTGTGCCAAGCTAGGAGAGTGTGCTGTAGTGCGGATGTTCTTCGTATGCCAGGGGTCGAGTTCAGACCTGACTGAGATGTTTCAGCTACGCCCCTCTAGTATGGACACGTGGGCCTATACTCGTAGCATGTTCAATAGGAGCATAAAAATGGTAGAGTCCGTAAACCTGCACATCGCGCATGAACGCTATTCTAGATAGGACACGGCAGGCAATTTGTATATTTTTGGCCGTTTTGTCAAATCATAAATACGGCACCCGTCCTACCAATTCTTGGATGGATTTTTATCTGAATGCATCAACAAACAGATACATTTTTACAGAACAAGAATCTGACAAGGATTGCTAGAAATATCCCCATTTTAAAATCCAGTTAAATATAACTTGGAATAGCATTTACCCCATATCACGCGTGTTCCAAGCTCCATTACCGTGCAACCTATGGGCAATATACACCAGTGGTTTCCAACTACTAAACGTGTAACCGTGATCGGCCCGCCGGCTCCTTCCATGCGACAAATAAATTTTGGACATCCCTAACCAGAGACCAGGCAGCCAAAAGCACATTGGAACTAATTATCCAATAAACTGTGCGAAAAGTGATTGGGCCTTGTCTTAAATAGATATGGTTCTATAAAACGCTTTTGTTTCTATCCTTGTTATATCAGTTTGGTGTTTTGGACACAGGCTGGGAGTCACTCTTCGGCATGGTACCCTGTCATCACATCAACATTATACTTGCAGTCGGCTTAAGGAGTTTGCACTTACAGTCCGTTCCGATATGGAGGCTTGAGCTTGCTCCCGTGAGAAGGCACCCTAATTATTTAAGGCCACCATATGTCGGATAAAAGACTTGATGGCAGAACACACGTGTCATGC
>CM067367.1:42196189-42333689 GCA_034401795.1 Chaetoderma sp. LZ-2023a
TTACAGTGGCCACTTCAGC
This sequence comes from Chaetoderma sp. LZ-2023a, assembly GCA_034401795.1. Lineage (NCBI taxonomy): Eukaryota > Metazoa > Mollusca > Caudofoveata > Chaetodermatida > Chaetodermatidae > Chaetoderma > Chaetoderma sp. LZ-2023a. The sequence goes on from CM067367.1 coordinate 42,196,209, forward strand.
ATCATCCTTGACCTATTCGGCTCAAGGCATTGGCGTGACCATGCAGTTTGCTGGGCAATGAGTGACTGTGAGGTAATAGGCATGCGCGGATTACTGCCACCTCCTTATCTGGCCTTCGGGATTCTTTAGATTCCTGAGCCAGCATAGTGAGCCATTGTCTGTATGAAGGGTAAAAAGTCTTCCATACAGAAAGTGTTTATAATACCTGCTAACGTATACAGCAGCTAATAATTCCCAGCTGGTGGTGCCATACCACTTCTCAGTCTTGCTGAGCGTACGTCGTCCATAACCCATTACGTGCTCTGTTCCATCTTCTCTGACCTGGGATACAATGGCGCCAATGGCAAACGCAGATGTGTCCATGTCGAGAAGGAAATCGAGGCTTAGGTTGGGATGTGCGAGAATCGGCACGTACACAAACTTTGCTTTCAACTCATTGAAAGCTTCCTCACACTCACCCGTCCATTCAAATGCTCGGTCCTTTTCCATGATTTTAAATAGTGGTGCAGCAGTTTCACTAAAGTGGCGTATATAAAACCAGTAGCAGTGACAGAGACTCAGGAAGCTACGAGAATCTGTTACAGTGGCAGGAGTTTTCCATTCACTGCTCGAGTCTTCTCAGGTTGAGTAGCCATGCCTTCGGCGGATACCACATAGATGTTCTGGTAGATTGTCGGGTGTAAATGCCGATGTTTTGTCAGTGTTTTGCTGTGTTTCCAGTTAAATAACCTCCCATAACTTGCTACAGCAGACAGCTGGCGTAAGTGTGATAGTGTCGGCCATGCCATTGAATATCCTAAAAGGTATCTGGTCTTTACTAATGGTTGAAACTAAGATGTGCGGGCTAGTGCATTGAAAGGCGGTCATGTAGTCTGGATCAAGGTCCAGCATAGCCATGTGTGTAGTGTCACGAAGATGTGGCACAGTAGACCATAAAAGTTCCTCTCGGCCTGACTCGATTGTAGCGGCGCTGACTAGTATTAGTCCACAAGTCCCATACGGTGAAGTCATCCTAGGGGTATACGGCACCTATGCAGCGCCAGTTCGTGTTGTGTGCAGTGTAGTATGGCATCGGCGACACTGAGAACGTCAGCACCTGTTTTGGATTGAGGTGACGACCATTTGTATGAATTGTATCGCCTCTATGTGTACTATGATGTTGGTTATTCCCGCTACCTGGACATGGGCTCCAGTGGAGGTTTGTAAGAAGATGGTAATGGTCTTGAGAGGGTGGGGGCATCTATGAGGTGGGATGCTCTCATATTGGCGTGTATTAAGAACTGTAATAGATGCGCTAGTGTAAACATGCCTGAGGGTGCTTCCCATTATTGCATGCAGACTGGTGGCATTTAATCCAGGCTGCTTCATGACCTGGGCCAACGGGCGAGGTATTAGTGCTGACTGTTTGTGTGGATGGTGTTGTTGAAGGGGCATCAGAGGTTCAGACCAATAGAGGCCGCAGAGGGTTTTGCGGCACCATGCCTAGACATGGCGCTAGTATAGCCCTTGGTTCAGTGGCGGCATAGTGTAAGCCATATGTGTAGAAGTGTTATTAGCAGGGGCCTGCGAGATGGCCGAGGTTGAGCCGAGATGAGGGGAAGGGCGCCGAGTTGACTCTTTGTTCGATGCCCATGCTAGTTTAACGCACCCTCGTCAGGTTTAGGTGTTGCTCAGACAGGTATGAGTTATTGGAGGGGTGTTGTTTAGGGCATTTTCCCCTCCAATGGCCAGATTGACAAGACTCGCAGCATGTGCCAGGATCGTGGTTCCTACTGATACTTTGAGACTCGAGCGTGGTGTTCAAAGTGGTAAGAAGGTTGGTAAGAGAGGCCATCTGGGCCATTATCTCCTCCAACCTTTCGTTGGTGTTTTGTCTGTGGTTGTTGTTGTTGTTGTTATTGTTGTGTCCGGTGCCGTTATTAGCAGTTTGCTTATCCCTTTGTCCCCATCCTCTTTCCTTTTATAGGGTGTTCTGGTTATTCGTAATGGTTTGTGTTATATTTTCTTTGTGTATTGGCACCTTGAGTCTTCAGTGTGTCATTGGTTGGGTGTATATTCCACGTAGTTTTGGGGTGGCTTTGGCACTGCGCCTTCTTCTCTGACTCCTGAAAGTTTTCTATATGGATGGAAGTTGCTGTTAATGCTTTAAGATTGTCATGCTCCATTAAGAACAGCTTTTCTTTCAGGGCCGGTTTGGCGCTTAATTCATTGATGAACATATCTAATTGTAGATGTGTGACACCTTCGATGTTTGGTTAAAGACAAGCCTGTGTTACAAATCGGTGTATTCGGCTGTTGTACCATGTGCTGGAGAGTATGGTGTTGGGGCAGGTGGCTTAGGCAGGCGTAAAGCCAATAGGGTGATAAAGTCGATCATTATAAGGAGGCTTCGGAGCCCAGTTTGCGCACGCCCTCTGTATGGAAGAGGAGCTGGTAAAGAAGGTGAAGATGTGTGTTTGGTGGATAGTATGCTGGCACAAAACCATGTGGTGCGCATTGTGCTGGTGCTTCTCGCCGATCGTACAGAGGTAGCAGCGATTCAGAGTGTATCATGGTGGTGAAACATACTTTACACACTGTCTATGGCAATCATCTTTCGGCGGCCATGGCAATGGAATTAGTGGCGTATTACAGTTCAATTGTCAGTACAGTGAGGGAATCCTCCAGTTCGGGGAAGTGTTACGAAGCTCATAGTATGGTGTTGGCGGGTGCCAACCATGTGATGCTTCTGAAATGGTGAGGAATGACATCTCTGCCTCGGAGGCGTCTATATAGGTACCTTCGCAGAGTGGCGTGTATTCATGTCTTCCTTGTTGTTGCGGGTTCATTACAGCACTAGGCTTAAATTCCATGACCAGATCTAGAGTGCCAAAGCCACCACTTCAAGCTGTCAGAACAGCATAATCTGACATAATACACACACACATATATATATATATATATACGGATTACGCCATAGCGGTCACAACCTCTATGCCGTTCATCAACAGAGCCGCAACATCTATGCATGTGCAAGACAGCAATACTCGGTACAGCATTCTATCATCAATAAACCAGCTCAAATCGGACTGCTGAAATAACATCATTCGCACACCGATCACACTACACATACATCAACATTTGTGTTTTAACTCCAAACGTGTTTCGCCAGAGCATTACTCCAGACAACATCGCTTAGATCATAATCTTCCCCTGCACCAAGCAGTACGCAAACCTCATATAAAAGTATCAATTCCATCACGCCAACACACCTGGTGCCGAACCAGGGTCGGCGTGACAAAACAGCAGACATATGGCCATCGTCAATGCACGCTATCAGGATCATCCCATCCGTCTATGTGCACCACCATCACCCTTTCATTAGTTAAACAACAACTTCATGACACACGTAATCCCAGATTATCTCATTAAGAGAATGCTGATTCCCGCAACCTGCAGTCAGTAGAATTTTGCTACCGAAAGCCGAGGCTACGGAAGGATTCAAGAACTGCAGTAAGCTATGGCAGTCTCGTCATTTTAATGTAGCTTTGTCCCGCCATTAGGATCGGGGCATAACTCAGTGAAAGCACACAATGCATCATGGAATATTCACTCCAACCATATAATGGTAAACACCACATTGCTTTAGATATACATGGAAAACAGTGCCTAGTCTAACGGTAAATAAACAAACAAGCCACGCGCACTAACAATCAGCCCATGGAATACTATATTCGCAGAAATTCATCATCTCAATGAGTCTTCAGACAAGGGCCCTATTATTTTTATTATTATTATTATTATTATTATTATTATTATTATTATTATGATTGTATCGTTATATCTGAGTTGTATTGTACAACCTGCTGATCGCACAACTTGACACATGTACACCCATACTGTGCAGCGCCTGAGCTTGCTGCACCGTTCATCTTGTGCTGAATTTCAGAACTACTTGGCTGAAACTTCAGAACTACTTCGCTGAACTTTCACACTTCATACCACATAATCCACCATCTTTGCCTCTGCAAACATTTAGTAGTGAATGGACGTTTCCGCCATCTATTTTTCATCAACGTTCTTTAACTGTTTTGCCTCTTCATTTTTCCTATTGTATAAATCGTTTATGCCATTTGTAAGTCAACACCTCTCTTTACTTTCATGCGCCGATGACAAATAGGCCAACTTGAAAGCCATTTTTGTTTTCTTATTGTACATCATTTTCTCGCCGACGACTATTAGGTGTGATTACGATTCTCCTACACTTTCGCACCAGTAGCCAATCGGTGCCATCATATTTTGTTAATACTACGCCAACGACTATTAGGCATGTTTTACGGAGAGATTGGGCCTATTGCTAAATTTCTGTCTAAAACCTTTTCACGGCTTGTGTTGTTCTTCTTTTTGAACTTATATGATTAAATTGTTGCCATTAATCATTATATTATATTGTAAATCGCATCCGCCATTTAAAAAGCAACACACCAACAATGGCACATTAACCTTATATTTCTTATATAACAATACTCAACACGAGGACCCTTTCTTGTGCCAAAACTGGCACAAGTTCGGCATAATCTAACATAGGTAGTAGCTCATTTGTGTTAGAAAACTGTTTAACAAGCCGATGCAGTTGCTTTAAAAGCGGCTAGTTATTGTAAAGCTAACTTCTGGTGCCACAAGAATAGTGGTATACCTATAAAAGAGTCCAAACAAAAGGGCCACAAAAGACCCAAAAGGGCCATCAGCAACTGTTTCTGTTTGTGACCAACTCCGACCCATCTTGGGCCATACTTATATATATATATATACACTCTAAGAAGTTCCTGTGAGAGATAAGCCTCGCACGGGCCGAATGTGTACATGCACACTAGTTGACAACTTGAAGAATAACTGGCCATTAAACTCGCTAACACCAGCTAAACCCTATGGAGGTTGCTGTGAGTACATGAATGACTGCCGATTAGCTGTTGTTCACTAAGAAAATCTACCACGGTCGACAGTCAGTCCCTCCGCTCAATGGTTCAGAAATGACAGGAAAATTACACTGCAGATCTTTTGACGACTCGGAATGGGTAGCCAATTACGTAAGCAAGGGGCAGCCTAATGTTTGTAAAGGCTGCCAAGAAAAAGCGCCTAATTTAAACCAAGAACTCATAACTACAGCTACAAATTATTCCGCCTCTAGAAATCTCAGCTGTGATTTCAGCCACCTCAGAAGAGCCCGCTGATCTGAAAACCCTCGCCTCGTCTCCTGACTCTGAACTGAAGTAGATTCGATTGTACACTGGCAAGACATTTGAGTTAGCCCACGCTCTAACTTCACCTGTGTTCTGATACTTCCCTACATTCAATAAGCACGGGTAACTTTTAACCTCGCACTATTAATTAATTAAGATCACCCAAGCTGAGGAATTCACGATGATTTAGATAACAGTCCGAACCCGCATCATTTGGTGGCTGTAAACATATAGGTCGCGATGGTCAGAGTTCAAGTGTTGGCTTGTTGTCATGACATTTACCGCGTGCGGGAATGCCAGAGTCAGGTGGTGATACCGGTGGTATATCTCGTACAAATACTGCATATCATCATAACATCATTATGATAACATGTTTGCAACCTTCTTTGCCAATTGAACTAAATGAACTGTATTTAAAAACAAATAAAGTACCTAAAACAAATGATGTCACATGCTGAAAAAACAATGTGTTTATTGTATATAAACAACAGGAAATGCATCCCGAATTTCATACCATACCCTCTCACTTTCCCTTCCCCACCTCCACCCAAAAGTTCGACACGAAGTAACTTTAGTGGCGATAACCCATGGAGAAATGGATTTACCATTAGCCTTCCAGAAGACTGCAGTGACGTTGGTCACTTAATTCTCTGGACAGGACATGACACAGCCTGCAGATTTCCCCACAGTGCTATCCAAGTTGATGAAGACTGTGCCCCAAGATGGCCCATTCCTGCCACTGCTGGTAGTGCCGTCCAGTTGCCATCGGACATGCACACTTCTACGACACGAGCCACACAAACACGACTTTCTGCCGCGACAGCCATCTCTCCGGAAAGAAAGGCGTTCTTGCCACCACGCACATCCCGAGAGTCCAACCCGGCCAGTCTACATCTTCCGGGATAGCTACGGCACGGGACCCCTGTGTCCGAATCAGGACCACGCCCACTTTAATTACGTGACCTCACAAGCCTGCTACACTGGCATTATTAATCGACCTGAAGCTCGGTGAGTCAGATGATTCTCTAGACACTGACGCCATGGATGCTTAGGTACTAACTGAAATTGCCACCGCCCAATTTTGCTGGCTGGATCGCCACAGTTTATTACATGGATAATCGGCCATATAAATTAATAATTACCGGTCGAGTTGAATCGGTAGATGGGATAATGGAACCCCTTTAGAACGTGTGATCCACTGACAAATATCCGCCGTGTATTCGTCAGTCTACTCTTGTTGATGGGTTTCGGCCAACTGGTGTAGCTTAAAGTTATCCTGAAGCATTAAGATTAGAAAATATTTAGAATACTCAGTAACGATCGTCTTCTTGTAAGCCGCCATTTTACTTTGGTATTTGCAGGTTCCATTTTTGTGATCCTATTGTTCTTGCTTCTGCCCAATGCTTCATATAAAACATTCCCATACCACTAATGCTAGTGTAAGGGAATTAGCTGACGTTGGCATGGATTAGATTACTGTACGATGTGAAACACCAATGCGTTTTATCCAAAAGACAAAACCTCAGTAATGATTATGACGTCATTAATCAAATGATTACCGGATATTTCATTTTGCCAAAATGCTTAACCCAAAATGGAAATGATAAAATAGATGTCTAGGGGTATCTAAATGATTTCCATTATCAATGGTTAACCCTTTTATTCGAAGGAAAGCTTATGGGACCGATTTGAGGTGAATTCCAACGCTTCCTTGTCTTGGCTCGACGTATGGAAGAGTAATCTGCATTAGCATTCGAACTTTAACCTATTGATTCAAAATATGGTGGTAATTAAGAGGAAATAAACAAAGACAGATTTGAAAAATATTATTCATTCATTCTTGCCTACTTTCTGATCTGTTGTAAAATTGTAGCAGTAATGTACAGTTGACATGATTGTTACAATTGATATATTATATGAATATAAAATGATTCTGTTGAAGCAGGATTTCAAAATTATAACTACTGAAACCCTCAATGTCTTACATTGAATATTCATAAACTAATTTGACCCAAAACAAGAACTCTAATCCTTGAAGTCATATCTAGATCGAAACGACCATTATCGATCCAACGGATTGATCCTGGTTGATTCAATCCCTGCTCTTTTTTAGTTTTGATAACAATCACATCAAATCGATTTTTCGATCCAATGTCATTTATATCAATCCTCAAAGAATATCACAGACGATTTAGTTCACTTCAGAAATCATAAATGCTCAAAATTAATGTAAGATGAGATCCGGGTACATCCACTATCCAAGTTGAAAATGATTCCCATTCGATCTGATCCATAAGGCCACTATCGACTACTGAATCATTTAGAACCTGGGATGGATATTGACCATCGGATAATCCCGAGAGTTTATGGCAGCATGTATGATTTTATGTCGATAAACTTAAGACTTAACGGTTCTTGGTTCAGAATTTAACCTTGACAATATTAACCTAATTAATGTGTTAATAGTTATGATAACAATCAATATAAAATTTTCATATAATAAATCAATAATATACGACCTGAATGTAGTATAGCTGTTGTAAATGCTCAATGGAAACAGTCATTTCTTTGTGGCTTGAAGACGAAAGGGTCCTGCGGATGAATGATCACAATACGAATTCTGATATCGTATTGAAGACGATGGAAAGATGTGCGTGCACCCAGACGAACACGTAACACAAAAATATAAATGACGGGAATTTATCTTATGACGTAGGTGGATCTGAAATGCTGAATAGGCCTGGCCACAGGCCCCCAGAAGCCAAAGATGTGATGGATTAGCGAAGGGCCAGAAGCTGGTTATCTGACCCACAACCACGTTAACCAGGAGCTGGTTATCTGGTGATAGTTAATGATGACCAGGAGCTGGAGACCTGGTTACGCACGATATTATTAGAAGCTGGAAATCTGGTCATGGATGATACTACCAGGAGCTGGAGACCTGATTACGAATGATATTACCAGGCGCTGGAGACCTGGCTGTGGATGACAATACCAGGAGATGGAGACCTGGCTATAGTTGATATTACCAGGAGCTGGCTACCTGGCTACAGATGATATTACCAGGAGCGGGAGACATGGCTATAGCTGATATTAATGACCTAAAGTCATGGAGATATTCGTGGATGAAAGTTCATATTGTGCCAACAAATCAAAACGTATATTGACTGGACAAACGTGAATTAACTGTTAATGGGCCCTAAACTGAGATGGCGCCCATATCTAGTTACGAATATGTATGAGGACTGCTGATAAACTCATCTTTATATTTGAACTTCATGATCGAAACATTCTCTCAGCCACGCCGCTGTATATGGCCGGTGTAGAAATATATACACGTGAAACGATGGCTGCCTACATCACAACTTCGCTAAGGCGCAACTAACTCTTGCGAAGGCCAACCACCAAATGCTTGTCGAGGCGACGATTTTAACACATGCACACAATGTATTGTGACCCGTCTGGATCATGCGGATATACAACAACATGTTGATTTGTAACTCCTACATAACTGCTCAAATAATCCATAGAGATTCCATACATTTTATAAATAATGAAATCTACATTGGTTATAACCTAATCATAATAACAAATACAATTATCTTAATTCTAATTGATATAAATTTTGTATAAATGTAAATCTCGATTACGAATATCCCCTACGCTTTTATAATTGACATGAAGTAATTTATTTCATTAAATCAACCAGAAAGCATGCAAGACTGAATAACAGTCTGTCTACCTATATTGTAGTCCAAATATGTTGCGGGTGGCATAAGCTAACGTGATTGTATAGGAATGTGATTGCTATATATGATCTTACGATCATATGGTAGCAACCGTCGTCACATGCCCCCACCAAAACAACTTTGTCTTATATTTTCAAAGACAAAAATTAAACGGGTGAGAGAGAAAATTTCCCATTTAATAAAAGTAGAATTTGCTATTAGTGTTTGGGATTACGTATAAACGTAATCAGTTTAATTAAGCTATATTAAACAAACATTAAAATGGTTTAAGCTTAAATTTAAAGAAAAAATACAAATACAAATTTTCTTGAAACGTGAATACTTTAAGTGGAATTCCTCTATTTATTGATTTACGTGAACGTTAAAAATAATTTTTGAAAGAAAATATTCATATTTTCCTAATAAAGTGCAAAAGGTGTAAAGAAACAAAGTAAATAAAATAAAATATAATTTGTCCATTTGTCAATGTCAAATGAAAAACATAATATTTATGCACAATACATACTTTCCTGAAAATTAAACATATACAGTATTCTGTTAATTTATAATACAATACGAAATTATCATCCTTGTTTGATTACGCAAAATAAAATTTCCAAATTTCACTGCACACGGATCAAAAATTCTGATTGAAAGAATAATCACTGAAAAATCCAAGTTTCCCAAATTTAATCCGTAAATTCTAGCTCGTTAGGATGAATTAAACGCAACTAGCGAAGTCGGAAACAAATTTGCCGAAAAATATCTAGAGTTAGGCAAGTCGGTAGCTTATGCCCACCGTTAAAACTGCCTAACCTTAGCCCAGACCGATATTTCAATAGACTTTTATTTTTAAATAAAAAATCTAAACAACCTTACGAGAAATAAATTGGTCACCATGTGAGGTGAAAAAGGAAAAAAAACACCTCATGCGTTGATATTGACTTTTGCCTTAAAAGGCGCATGACAGAGCGTCGGCTAGTACATTATCGCGACCTTTTATGTGTATGATATTGAGACAATAGGGTTGAATTTTCAAACTCCAAGATATATGTTAAAATGTTGCAATGACTAACGCTAAACATTCTTTTTCAACTGTGGAATAGCGTAGCTCGTGCTTATCGAATTTGCGTGAATAATAACATACTGCATTGTCATTATTTTCATTGTCAGTTTGTATTAAAACTGCACCTGCACCAAGATCGCCTGCATCGATTAATAATTTCAGCGGCTTGTTGAAATTTGGTGCCATAGGGACTGGAATTGAATACAATATAGCCCTTATCTTATCGAAAGCGTCTTTACACTCAAGTGTCCAATTAAATGGGACGTTTTTCTTAAGTAAATTTGTTAGTGGCGCGGCAATGGTTGAAAAATTCCTGCAAAATTTTCGAAAACATCCTAACACGCCTAGTAAACGCATAATTTCTTTTTTATTTGTGGGAGCAGGGTAATTATGTATGGCTTCCACCTTCGCAGATTTAGGACGAACTTGACCTTGACCGACCTCATGACCTAAATATGTCACTACTGCTTTAGCTATTTCGCTCTTAACTAAGTTTATAACTAAGCCTGCTTCTTTAGTTCGAGAAAAAAATTCACGAATAGTATCTACGTGAGATTTCCTATCACTGGAATATATGATGACGTCGTCAATATATGAATCACAATTTTGAATTGAAACGACAAGAGTATTCATTAGTCGCTGAAAAGTAGCTCCAGAGTTTTTCAACCAGCATGGTAACATGCGATACTCCCATAGTGAATTATTTTTTGACAAATGCTGACATAGGTCTAGCACGATCTGTCAGAGGGACTGTTACTCGGTTGGATTATACCATTTGCGTACATATAGGCTACTTCTTGATCAATTGTGTAGGATTTGTTCTATATGGAGCCAATTTGATCGGTCTCGCATCACCTACATCAATATCATCCTTAATTACATTAGTTCGCCCTGGTGTGTTTGTAAATAATAGGGAAAATTCTCGTATTAAGTTCACCACATTGTGTCTATGATCAAAGGGGAGATAACTAAGGCTATCTGGTAAATTAGCTAACACTCCAGAGTTATCCATTTTTGGTTCGCAAAAATTTGCTGCCGCTGGCAATAGGTCAATTGCATCGTCTAGATTAAAAACCTTTGAATCGACCTGAACAATTGACACTACATTTTGATTTTCATCTGAAATATTATCGCATAGTAAGTTAACATGGCAACACTGAGTAGCTTTGAGTTTACCTGGTGTCTTAACCCAATAGTTTAAATCTCTGTCGCGACTAACAATAACATATGGACCTTCATATTTCGCTTGAAGAGGACTCTTTACTACTGTTGTCAGTTTTAATACTTTGTCACCAATGGCAAAATGTCTTTCACGCACGATTTTGATCATACCATGTCTTCTGATCTACGTGCGCTGATTTTAAATTTGCAGCCGCATATGTACGAGTAAAATGTAAACGGGTACGTAATTTTGTGACGTAATCAATAAGATTATGGTCAGTCTGGGGTGTTAATAACTGTTCTTTAAGTACTGTTAATGGACTCCGTACTGTATGACCAAAGACTAATTCATTAGGTGAATATCCTAATGAGTCATTTACTGTCTCCCGTAAATAGAACATTAATAAATTATCCCCTTCATCCCAGTCTCACAAACTCTCATGACAAAACTTTTTAAGCATCGATTTTAATGTTTGATGAATGCTTTCTAACGCGCCTTGTGATTCAGGATGATATGCCATCGACATGACATGTTTAATGCCAAGTTCTTAACAAACCTGTGCAAAGACGGTTGACGTGAAATTCGTGTGGTAAGCCGAAACCTGTAAAAAAATTTATCAACGCTTTTACCACTGATTTCGCTGTAATATTTCTGAGTGGAATCGCCTCCGCGAAACGAGTTGAGGCACACATAATTGTTGGTAAGTACTGATTTTGTGCTTTAGTTTTAGGCATTACTCCTACGCAATCTGGAATTATGCGATAGAAAGGTGTTTAGAACGCTGGAATTGTTTTTAATGGCGCCACTGGAATTGGTTGATTAGGTTTTCCGACCATTTGACAGGTTCGGCATGATTTACAAAATTTAACCACATCACCATGTATTTTGGGCCAATAAAAATTACGTGTGATGATCGCGGTCGTTTTCTCCCTTCCAAAATGATTTCCACAACCGGGACCATTGTGTGCTTTTAATATGATTTTATGACGATATTCAACCGGAAGTACTATCTGTTCGATAATTTGTGAAGCATCATCAGTTTTTGCATTTCTTGGTGTCTACTTACGTCGCAGGATCCCGCTATCCCACCAGTAACAGATGCGGTAATTAAGACGTTCCTCCTTGTCCTTGACAACAGGAACTAATCGTCTTAATTTCTGATCCTTCATTTGTAGTCGTGCTAGCTCATCTGAACTTAGCTCAAGTTCAGGATCGTCCACAAATGTGACCCACTTATAAGTGTTCTTTCCTGTTGTTATGTCTGCATCCATTCCCGTATTAACCTCACCTGCCATTTGATCCCGGCTTCGGCTACGCGTCACGACGCATATAGGGAAACCATAGAGATCCGCCTCAGCTCCTACAGGATCAGTTACTGGCGTATCAGACACAATCGGTAATGCATTACGCTCTACTGCCAACACAGCATCACTATTCAAAAGATTTAGAGCTAATTCACTACCTAAAATGAAAGAATTACCCTTCATTGGTAATTTCTCTCGGACACCAACTATAACGTCCTGTTTTTTATTTTCTGAGTGTAGCTGGGTTTTATGTAATGGAACTTTCAAAAAGTTCATGCCTACACCTCGGATTAAAACGCTATTACTGGTGTAAGTCTCATTTGAGAATGGGAGAGCTGAACGCAGGACCAGTGATTGGTTATCTCCCGTATCTAGAAGTATTATGACAGGAACTGGTGCCATGCTTGTTTTATTTACGGTTAAGCTCACCAGTCCAGTCGAACAATAAGGGAGATAATCCCTATCCACGTTCGGGTAATTAGCCATATTGACTGTGGTTAATTGTTATGTGCTGTCCTATTCACTTTGCGTTTCTTTATCATCAAGATCCACAGCCACTGAGGACTTCGCCCTGCGCAGAATAAAGTTTCTCTGTGGTTGCGCACAATTTATTGCAAAATGGCCTATATTACCACAATTGTAACATTTACCATTACTCGGTAAATGATCACGATTTTTAACCGCTTTATTATTTTGAGAAGGTGGCGTCGCACGTTCACGGTTGTTTCTGTTGGGATGGATGACTTATACCCTGATTTATTTTGATGGCCGTTATTTTGTGCTCTATCATTGTTATTATTTGGGGAATTATTTGATGCTATGCATGATCGATTTCGCGACATACTCCAGCGTTCAACCGCTTCCGCTGCTACGTCGACTGATCGTATTTCAGGTTTATCATCTAAATAAGCTCGTGCAGGATCTGGAAGTATTTCTTTGAAATGCTCAATACACAGTTCTTGTAATTCCTCTCGAGACATTACTTTTTCTGAGCTAACCCAATTCATAAAACATTGACGCAGACGCTTTGCTGTTCCTGGGTAATTGTATCTAATGATGTTTTTATTTCGGAATTCCTGACGGTATGCTTCTGGGATCCTGGAATATTCCAGAAGGACACAAGACTTTACCTTGTTATAGTCAGACCGGTCATCAGCTGGTAATGATCCTTCAGCCTTTTGAGCTCGTCCAATCAGTGCTGCGCGTACCAATGCTGCCCAATGAACGGGAGGCCATGCATTGTCTATGCATGCCTGCTCAAAACTGTCAAAAAATGATTGAGGTTCACGTTCCCAAGATTTAGGTACAGCATGTCTTTCGTGTGCAATGCTAAATGCATGGGTACGATTTAATGGTGGAGGAGCCGCGGGTCTGTTGAATTCCATTTCTGCCCTTTGATGGTCAAGGCGTTTTCCTTCCAGAGCCATTTCTGCCATCTTAAACTGCATTCGAAGTTTGTCATCTTCTGATAAAGAATCCGGATGACCATACAATTGTTTATGGTTGACATTACTAATATCCTTGGGCCTGGCTCCACCAATTGGTGGTGTTTGAATTCTTTCATTGAATGGAGAAGCAGGGTTGTGATCCTGTTCTTCATCAACCTCAAAAAATGCCCAAGTCTGTTAAACCCTTGATAGTAAACTGTAATAAAGCAGGTTTAAGCACAGGGTGTGGTGTGGGTAACTGCTAGTGATTACATAACGGCAGTAATATGAATTATCTACCTTTAATTAGAACTTGAGCGATCCAGATCTAAATGCTGATACTAATGCTCTATACCATTTTCGTTTTTCGTGTGATACACAGTGTAATCCGTCATATAGAATGTCATAATTGGTTTCAAATTTGTCCACCTTGAATCTATTAGAGCGACCTCTTGATTTTTTAGTCAAAAAGTGACAAGATTTCGACCATAATACAAATTCAAAATTTGTGATGGGTCGGAAATTTCCAAGTTTGTTTAGTTGACGCAAAAAATTATTCAATACAACTGTGTTATGATTAATTACGCTCTGTTGTTCAGCTAACTGTTTGCTTGTGTACGAGCAACCTGTTAATCGGCCGTCCTTTATATTTTTTAATTAGTATAGTCAATTATTGAGCAACCTGGAATTTCAACAAACATAAAAACTAAGTTTTGTCTTTCCAATTCAATGACTGGTTTTAACTCTGTTATTTTGTCTAAGATTGATTCCACAGGTGTTGATGATGGCACTGTTTCACGCCCGTATTTAGAGGTAAATGTCGACAAGATATCATTTCTGCCACTACAGCAGTATAACAATATTTTATCTTGCGCTACTGTTTCATTTCTCAAGTGTTCTAATGCGAGATTTGTAGCCGATTCTATTGTGGCACCTCGCTCAATCAAATATGTAATAGGGAAGTTTGGTTGCGGATAAGAATCATAATTATAAGCTCGAGACGAAGCTAGTAATATAAACTTCATCTATGGTTATAATCGATAAATTTTATAAATAAATTTAACAGTACGATTTTATTAAATGAGGTTTTCAAAATTAAATCTTATAACAGTTTGTTAACCTAACCATACATAGTTAGTATATACCAAGCCCCACTATCTTATCCGCAGTTCCGGTTAACAACGCAGTATAATATAAATCAATTTTTAACATTGAAACCATTTTTAACGTATTTAATTACTTAATTATTTAATTATAGCTAAATACATAGCACTAAATTAAATATTTAAATCATAAAAAAAAATTTCGGCTAAATTATTTGCGTTCTGCTGTGAAAGTGTTCAACTAGATCCGTTAAATGACCCAATTGAAATATTGTCAGAGGTTTTGTTACGCGCGTGCCGTCGTGACAACAACTAACTGAGCGCAACTATTTTTTTTAACTCTTTCAATGCTGAATTTGGCATTACTATATTTATAATGTTTTACCGGTTTAGAATTATCTGAAATCTGAAAGAAAAACAACTTTCAAAATTAGTATCTACAAGAAATTGAATTTAGCCTGAAATAAAAAGGTCATAATTAAATATATAATACATTTATTCAAGTGTTTAATTTATGCAGTAGCAGTGATTACTCCATCGACTGTCTTATGCAGATATGACCTGTTTAAATAAAATGTGTCATTTGTTGTCCGTCAATATAAAAAAATATAAAAATAAACAAATCACCTAATTCAATGAAAAATCGCCAAAAATTTCTAATCTTTGTTCAAATAACTATTCAGAATCACTTAAAATAATTAGTCAAAAACTTGATTATTAAATCCGAGAATTATATTGACAATTATTTTGCTTTGAACGAGCCCCCATGTAAGAGAATTAGCTGACGTTGGCGTGGATTAGATTACTGCACGATGTGAAACACCAATGCGTTTTATCCAAAAAACAAAACCTCTGTAATGATTATGACGTCATTAATCAAATGATTACTGGATATTTTATTTTACCAAAATGCGTAACCCAAAATGGAAATGATAGAATAGATGTCTAGGGGTATCTAAATGATTTCCATTATCAATGGTTAACCCTTTTATTCGAAGGAAAGCTTATGGGACCGATTTGAGGTGAATTCCAACGCTTCCTTGTCTTGGCTCGACGTATGGAAGAGTAATCTGCATTAGCATTTGAACCTTAACCTATTGATTCAAAATATGGTGGTAATTAAGAGGAAATAAACAAAGACAGATTTGAAAAATATTATTCATTCATTCTTGCCTACTTTCTGATCTGTTGTAAAATTGTAGCAGTAATGTACAGTTGACATGATTGTTACAATTGATATATTATCTGAATATAAAATGATTCTGTTGAAGCAGGATTTCAAAATTATAACTACTGAAACCCCAAATGTCTTACATTGAATATTCATAAACTAATTTGACCCAAAACAAGAACTCTAATCCTTGAAGTCATATCTAGATCGAAACCACCATTATCGATCCAACGGATTGATCCTGATTGATCCAATCCCTGCTCTTTCTTTGAGTGTTGATAACAATCACATCAAATCGATTTTTCGATCCCATGTCATTTATATCAATCCTCAAAGAATATCACAGACGATTTAGTTCACTTCAGAAATTAGAAATGCTCAAAATTATTGTAAGATGAGATCCGGGTACATCCACTATCCAAGTTGAAAATGATCCCCATTCGATGTGATCCAAAAGGCCACTATCGACTACTGAATCATTTAGAACCTGGGATGGATACTGACCATCGGATAATCCCCAGCGCTTGTGGCAGCACGTATGATTTTACGTCGATAAACTTAAGACTTAACGGTTCTTGGTTCAGAATTTAACCTTGAAAATATTAACCTAATTAATGTGATAATAGTTATGACAACAATCAATATAAAATTTTCATATAATAAATCAATAATATACGACCTGAATGTAGTATAGCTGTTGTAAATGCTCAATGGAAACAGTCATTTCTTTGTGGCTTGAAGACGAAAGGGTCCTGCGGACGAATGATCACAATACGAATTCTGATATCGTTTTGAGACGACGGAAAGATGTGGGTGCACCCAGACGAACGCGTAACACAAAAATATAAACGACCGGAATTTATCTTATGACGTAGGTGGATCTGAAATGCTGAATAGGCCTGGCCACGGGCCGCCAGAATCTAAAGATGTGATGGATTAGCGAATGGCCAGAAGCTGGTTATCTGACACACAACCACGTTAACCAGGAGCTGGTTATCTGGTGATAGTTAATGATGACCAGGAGCTGGAGACCTGGTTACGCTCGATATTATTAGAAGCTGGCAATTTGGTCATGGATGATACTACCAGGAGCTGGAGGCCTGATTACGAATGATATTACCAGGAGCTGGAGACCTGGCTATAGATGATATTAATGACACAAATTCATGGAGAGATTGTTGGATGAAAGTTCATATTGTGCCCACAAATCAAAACGTATATTGACTGGACAAACGTGAATTAACTGTTAATGGGCCCTAAACTGAGATGGCGCCCATATCTATTTACGAATCTGTATGAGGACTGCTGATAAACTCATTTTTATATTTGAACTTCACAATCGAAACGTTTTTAACACGTGCACACAATGTATTGTGACCCGTCTGGATCACGCGGATATACAACACTACATAACTGCTCAAATAATCCATAGAGATTCCATACATTTTATAAATAATGAAATCAACAATGATTATAACCTAATCATAATAACAAATACAATTATCTTAATTCTAATTGATATAAATTTTGTATAAATGTAAATATCGATTACGAATATCCCCATCGCTTTTATAATTGATATGAAGTAATTTATTTCATTAAATCAACCAGAAAGCATGCAAGACTGAATAACAATCTGTCTATCTATATTGTAGCGGATTTGGAGTCCAAATATGTTGCGGGTGGCATAAGCTAACGTGATTGTATAGAAATGTGATTGCTATGTATGATCTTACGATGTCAGTGTAGCGTTGGCTTTCAAGGTGAGCTGATCTACTTGTCTGGCATGTAGTAAGCTTATAGTAGTTCGATTCTAATTGTGTATTTTCCATGGTAGAGGTGAAACGTGCTGGCCTAGATATTTGTATAACAAATTGACTGGTAATTGCTGCTGACAATAGCAGCAACAACTTTCCTTCAAATTAGTTGTGAAATAATCAGCAGAAAATACTAGGTAACGATAACGTTGCTGCAACAACTTTCAATCAAATTGTTCTCAGAATAATCAGCAGAATTGTCAATGGAGTAACACATTCAGAAGATATTCCTAGCAATTCAATTGACAGTCGTTGCTGACTAAGGCAGCAACAACGTTATCAAATTCTCAGAATAATCATTGCCGAGCTGCCAATATCGTTAGCTAATAGTCCTAAGACATGTTTGTACAATTAGCAGGCCTGTGTCATAAACGTAATAGAGATCTGCCGTGAAATATATTTGCATAGATGAGTAGGTCAGCAAATCACCTGCACGAGCTGTCATGCTTACCTACTAACTGAGCAGTTTTGGACATATTTCACGTCTGAACTTGACAACGTATACAACACGGGTCTGCCGAATTGTATGCACATGTGTTAGCTAACCACATTGAAAACCTGGCAATGATTATTCTGGGAATAATTTGATAAAGTTGTTGATGATTTAGTCAGTAACGACTGTTAATCGAATAGCTCGAAATACCGTAAGAACGTGCTCTTACATTGATAGTCCTACTGGTTATTTTAAAAACAATCTGGTTGGAAGTTGTTGCAGCAAGGATTTTCAGTCAAATCGTTTTCAAAACAATAGATTGTGGAATTTGCATTTTCTGGTGATTATTTTGCAAATAATTTGAAGGAATGTTCTTGCTACCATTGGTAGCAACAATTATCAGTCAAATTGCTATAAACATATCTTAGCACGTTTCACGGTTGCAATAGGAAATACACATTTAGAATCAAACTACTATACGCTACTTACGCGCTATCCAGGTAGATCAGCTCAACTCCGAGGCCAGCAGCACAATGACTAGCATCAGCGGTACGAAAAAAATGGTTTTATACTGGATATGGCGCAACAGCGATAACAATATTATCCCAAATAATGGCAGCTACAAAAATCAAAGCAAAATAACGGCTCAAAAGAAGACGATCGTCATTGAAATTCTCAAATATTTTCCTAATGTTATTACTTCAGTCTAACTTTAGAATCGTCAACTCTCTGAACTAACAAAAGATCTGAGTGCCGAGATGCCAACTATAAAAGTTCCCACGGCAAAGCATTGTTACTAATAGACAGAGTCAAAATAAACATCAGAGACGGGCCGAATCTGACCAAGAGAAAAGGAAAAACGAGTCAGCTAAGTGGTCAGCAAAAATTGCTAACCACAGTGGCGATATCAGCTTTGAATCTGAAAACTAAAATCACGATTACGACCTCCTACAATAAAAAATATACAAATTGACAAAAATAAGGAAACTATATGCAATTAGAAAACCAACTGAACAAAATATATATACATAAGCTTTCTAGAAACTAGTAAAGTGAGTAGATAGTGTGGAGCTAAAACACGTCGGTTCGCTTTGACTACTACTACTGCTACTGCTACTGCTACTGCTACTACTGCTACTGCTACTGCTACTACTATTACTATTACCACTGCTACTATTACTATTACCACTGCTACTACTACTACTACTACTACTACTACTGCTACTGCTACTGCTACTGCTACTGCTACTGCTACTGCTACTGCTACTACTACCACTACCACTACCACTACTATTACTATTACTATTACCACTGCTACTACTACTACTACTACTACTACTACTACTACTACTACTACTACTACTACTACTACTACTACTACTACTACTGCTACTACTACTACTACTACTACTACTACGTTTTCAATGGACATATTAGAAAACACTATGATACCATGTAGGGTCATGGTCGCCACTTTTTGGCCAAAGGAATCACTGTTGGGTTATGTCCGAAATTAACTATCCTTGACCCTTGACATTTGCACAGTGAGCAGAAGGCAGACATCATGCAATACATCACCTGATAATGGCTAGAAAGTTGGGAAAATAAACGCACATTGGCAATTTGTCCCTTATAAATGTCTAAATTGGGAGACAAAATATTATTTCGTATAGGTTATAATCGTTATGCTACCATTAAGCCTCTGTACTCTTTAATAAACCTTTCCACTTTATCAGCCCATCCTATAACGTCATAATCAACTACGCGACGTGTAGAATGACATCATAATGAATAACTTCATGAAACACACGCGCACGTACATACCCACGCACTCTCCACCCCAACTCCGCTAGCTTTCCCACACTCACGCTCTCAAATCTACACGTGCAATGTTCGCGCACATACAAGCATACATATAGATCCATCAGTGAGTTTAAGTGGAAACTAATATAATTATTATACATAGTTATCAACCGAACTTTAACGCATTAATGTATAGTAATTGTTTAACGACCTGCTTCAAAGGGCACGTGTCATTGCTCAGTCACGAAGACCACAATATATAATGGCATGTCACTACATATTCTCAATGTATTTCCGTATTAGGGAGCATTGGGTTATCCACAGATAGACTGAAAACAATGATTCGCGTTCTGCTGTTGGGTAAGTTTAAACATTCACGTATATACGACGGGGCGTAAGCAAAAGATGATATTATATAAACAAACTATACCCATAAAATGCGTTTCGTGGGTTTAATACTAGGTAGTCGTGGTTGTGGTGGTTCACTGAATCTTATAATGCCGGTCTGACGCACATATAGTTTTAGGCAAAGTATTTAATGCGTGCGTAAATAAGTGCTGCTAAGTTTTCAAGAAATAATCTCTTGCTAAGCAAATGAACTATTTCTATGAGCTTTAATTTTCTTTAATAAGTTTGAACATTATTTAAAGTTTTTCTGAATGTAGTCCAATAACACGCGCATTGTATTCAATGTTGGTCACTTTATATGATACTTGTTTTATTAAACTTCTCATTCATCGCGTTGATCCCCATGTACAGGCATTGTGTGTAATTTGCATAACCATGTATTAATCAGCGGCTTGAATCAGTTCAATTGTTCGCCACTTGCTGATGTTTGCACAAAACTATATGCCCTCATCCTTTTTCTGCTGCATTTTGAATTATTGACTAACCGACTGAAGGTATACGTGAATGAACGAACAGACGGATGTACGTGCGAACAATTACATGCGCAATAGACACATGCATGAATGTCAACGAACACACGCTTAAATACGGACAGAAGCGATTAAACAACCGAATGGATCTAGGCCGGGTGGGGTTGGGGTTGGGGGTGCGGCTGGAGAGGCCCACCATGCAACCAACATGAAAATATTTCATGGGTACTAACACGTTTGTTAGAGTCAGTTATTCGAGTAAAAATCACGTTCCCAAGAAATTAACTCATTTGCGCTATGCATAGTTTGATTAAAACATATTTATTTGGCTGATATTTCCAATTCTACTTGGAATTTCTCTACCATTTAAACGTTCTTCTCGGTCTATAAATCACGAGGAAAATTAGTTACAACTATTAAAGAAGCAACAAATCTTTATTTACATAAACCCAAAGTACCGCCTAATCTTTCATGCTTTACACATTATTTGCACATTGTAGAGTTCAAATTTGCTTTCATTGGGCATCTTATGCTAAATTTCAAAATGTATGTATTCTCAATTATCTCCAACTTAGTTGCGACTGGCTCAGCTTACTATACAATAGATTTTAATAATGACAAATATGTGCAGTTTATAAGAACTGTAAGACAAGAGGTGTAATAGAGGTTTGCTATATAAGGATCAAGTGAACACATCAAGGCCAGTTATCCGCTCAGCTAGAACGGTCCATAGTTTCTCAATCGGACAAGTACTGATACAAACTATCTTAATAATAATAATAATAATAATAATAATAATAATTATTATTATTATTTTGCGAGGGTAAATCGTCAGTTGCCTGATGTTAACGAGGTCCTCAAAAATATATACACCATTTACAATAATATATAATATACACAGAATGTTTGTACAAATATCAAAAAATTACAAAATACAAAAATTGCTGCAGGATTAATAATAAGAAGAAGAATAGCATTATTATATTTTATATTATGATTGCCGACTTGTAACTTGGGCACCTACACTCATATAGACACAAATTAACGCACACATCTACGGACTTACACGCAGACACTTACGCACACAATTACGCGAGCATGAACGTACGCACACATACACAATGGGCAGACATGTAGACAGACAATCTACCTCAAACGCATTCTTTCTTCCAGGCAATTTTACGGTTAAGCTGTTCAATATTTTGAAACTAATTTGTCCGGATTGCTGTTGTTGCGTATGGCAGCGTAGGCCGTGTTCTTAGTGGATAATCAATCAGGAATAACGTCTTACTGATTAACTCCGGCGTGAACACGACCTTAAGATGTAAGGACCTATTCATACATTTGGCGGGGACCTGTTCATTGTTCATGAAGGAGCTAGATACGTCATTTTATGAATTTATTTGAATGTGACGCCAGACTACAAGTGACTTACGCACACCTGCATGCCCTTATGCACACTTGTTGGTACCCATTTATGTACAATTAAATAATAGTGTTATCTAAACATTAGCCTGAGTTGGGATCGATCGAATAGGTATGGCCCTTAACTCCATAAATCTGTTTCTTTATTTACATAAATATATACCTTTATTGTGGTGTAGGTATGTTGACTGAATAATTTGAAACCAATTTGGCAGGATGCATTTGCTGCCTATGGAAGTAGATGCGCCTAGTCAAACTGGCTCCAAATTATCCAACATAAAGTTTATTAATAGTAAATATACACCTGTGCAAAAGTTAAGCACCAGCAAAAACAATAGAACGTAGACACATGATGGTACAACTAGGCTGCCATACTTTTTGTCCCCGCGTTAGCTGACATAATTCCAAGTACGAAATGCACATGCATGCATGACTTCACGCCGCTTGATGTCCGTGCGTGGCGGGAAACAGCACACGTGTTCAGTTATGTAAAAGTCCAGTTTGAGGTGTAGAACATTACATACAGATTTAGGCGACAAGATTAGGAATTTTGTGTTCATGACCGTGGTTTATTTGTACAGAGAGAATTAGCTCTTGATTGTGAACCGCTATGGCAAGACGAAGGTTAAGTGATCGTGTGAAATGGCAAATCATAGGCATGCATACCACTTGTATGTCATGCAGAGAGATTGGCAGACAGCTGAACATTAACCATACTGTAATCAGTCGTTTGATTGCAAAACATGGGCAAACTAACGAGGTGAAGGACAGGCCTAGATCTGGAAGACCGAAGAAGACTACTGCCCGTGATGATCGAGCCCTAGTACGCCTTGTTAGGAGATCTCCATTCACCAACAGCAGAGTGCTCAGCCAGCAATGGGAAACGCGCGATAGAGTGTCAATGTCTACCGTCAAAAGGAGACTGTATGCTGCTGGCATGAAAGCTAGGAGACCTGTCAGACGTCCTCTCCTCACTGCACACCACAAAGAGGAGCGTCTGAGGTGGTGCAACGAAAGAAGACACTGGAACATGAGATCCTGGAGACGGGTACACTGGTCCGATGAAAGTCGGTTCCTGCTTCATGCCACAGATGGTCGAACTCGTGTATGGAGGTCCAGACGCACGGCGTACGACCAACGTAACATCATGGAAGAAGTTCCATTTGGTGGAGGTTCCGTTATGATATGGGGGTGCATCTCATTTGATTGTAAGCTGGATCTGTTGACTGTACCTGGAACACTAAATGGACAAAGATATCAAGATTCCATACTGGATAGAGTTGTGGTCCCTCATTTTGTAAATCATGCACCTGGAACCCACCCTATATTCATGGATGACAACGCCCGACCACATCGTGCTAGAGCTGTGCATGAATACCTCCGCCAGAATGCCATCGAAACCCTACCATGACCAGCAAGGAGCCCTGACATGAACCCTATTGAGCATATCTGGGACATTCTGGGAAACATGGTGAGAAGGAGGGATCCTCCTGTGCAGAACCTACAGGAATTAACAGACGCACTCCATCTTGAATGGCAACGAATACCACAATGGCGTATCAGTCGGTTGGTGACCAGCATGAGACGTCGTGTCCAGGCCGTCATCCAGGCACAAGGTGGGTATACCCGGTATTAATAATGACAGTCTCAAACTCGTGCACAGATGTTAAACTTCGTTTTCAGACACCATTAATGACAATCTAGCCACGTGTGTCAACTGTAGGGCAATAGTTGTCAGTTGTGTCAACGTAACCATATTCAGGCCTCGTTTTCAAGTTCAAACAAAAACATACAGTGTTTCCCCACCATCATAATCAGCATTCCTCTAGTTGCATTATTACCTCTTGCACTAAGATGGATGGGTACATAAATGTTTATGCTATTGCTTTCTTCATAGCACATGAATATACCCTCGCATGTGCGTAAAAATAGGGTGGTGCTTAACTTTTGCACAGGTGTATACATACACCTCATATAGTCTGACTGACTATTTAGCGTTCTTGACTGACTAAGATGACATTCAATGTTTAGTTTATCGTGACGTCTACCTGGATGTGACGAAATTGATTATGACGTCATATATTTGATTAATACATCGGATTGGCTTCAAGAAATATAAAAAAATTACTTATCAGTTTCAAAATGGCTGTGATACATCATGTAAGAAATAGACATAATTCTATTTTGGAAATTCCAACAATTAATTATAAACTAAAGATCTATATCGATGTAGTAAGAGTAGTAGAGTCGGAGTCAAAATGATACCACCTCCCTCAACTGGCATCCGTTCGCCGATCCGTGGCCCCCGCCGTCCTCTCAATCCCTGGGGAATAGGAATTTGAGACAGGTGATTGGTGTAGGCCTCTAGATGGAGATGGGACTCTGTAGGCTCAGACAAACACATAGTCTCTGCCAGAGTGGCATCGGAATGATGGGAATACCCCCCCCCATAGTGTCTTCTATCTACCTTGACAATACTCACCTGGTAGGATGCTAAAGTGCTTAGCATTTGCACCACGGCAGACTCTGGCACGTGAACATGTTACGCAGAGAATCTGGTGCTGAGCAGGTGTCTCCAGCAGACAACCACGTCCCACACTCTCCACACCATAGAAGTGGCAGACAGACTCGATCTCTTCATGTGGGTGAAAGCGGTCGTAAATGTTTCCCCGCAAGGGGTCGACCCAAGGAGTGTACTGGGGGGGGGGTCATCCCGGAAGTTGGCCCATTTGGCATCAAATATCATGGCAGTCTCAGCGCCCTGTGGCACTGCTGTAGACGCCATAACGAGCAGTATGATGAGAATCATGGCTATATATGAAGAGTTAAACTGAACAGAGTGAACCCCTCGAGAAATATCTGTGTCAGATCGAGCCCTGTTCCATCCGGATCGATAGTGATCTTCATCCCCTCAGGGGCAGGGGCTAGCTGCTTCACTCTGCCGCCGGCTAAGAAACGTAGCTGTAAGATTATATCAGTCATTTGCAGGCTAGTGAGTCCGACTCGCTGAAGCAGTTTAACAGCACCCTTAGATTTGGTGACATGTGACACACCATCTACCCGTATGATGCCCTCCTGGAGGTTAACAGCTTCTTCTGGGCCATCGAATGGATGACGCAGCAGGAGCTTTCCACCTGTAACCCCGATCCGGTGACCCACCCTCGTCAGGGAGACACCTTCACCTATGTAGGTGAGGAAGGAGGATCCCCGATTGTAGAGCTTTCAAACTGTCCCATCCCTTTTCACAACAGTGGAGAGGGAAGTAACCTCTATGCCAATGACTGCGGGAGGCTTATATAGTGGCAACCATGTTTTCCAGTCACCCCAGGTCCAGCGCGGTACCACACTTCATCCTTCTCAAACATGACCTGCAGGTTTTTTCCCAGGGTCAATAGCAGGCATTGCTCGAATAGGGTTTGACCAGATGAAAGTCGAGTTCCCCATTTAGGGTGTTGATGTCTGCCACCTCTGTATCCGAGACCTCAATCAATGGCTCGAGGATGAACTTCCTCTTCGGGAAATCATACCGAAACACGATCTTGTGGTCATCTATGTTGCGACCCAGGCGCTCCTTCGACACATCCTTGAGGTCTGTGAGCAGCTCCACCCCATCACCACCAATGGGGTGGAGGGAGAATGCCTTTGAGTTTGCTTTGTACTGTAGGGCGAATGACTTGCCATCGCTCTCTTCTATCTTGGCAGCATCAACTGCATACACATCTTGCCAGGTCAGCAAGACCAGTCGAGCGAGCAAATATGGGTTCCATAGCATGCTATAGAAGGGGTTTAAATGGGAGATATAATCATGCCGATTGTCGGACTGCTGCTCTCCGGTGGTGAGACTGTAATCTCACCCTCTCTGGAGGGGAGATGGGTGGTACAGTACCGTGTAGAATGGGTCCTCTTCGAGGTGCCCCAGCATGGCACAACATACATACATGCCGATGTGCTACATCAACCTCCGAGCAGTGCACACAGCAGCTCACTTGTAGAAGTCGGCCGGGACGTGATAGAGTATCTCCCAGGTGCCAACAGCAACCTATAGAAAGCTATCAGTCCTAGCCTGTTCACACCTGTAAATCACCTGTTTGACAATCCCTCCATTAACATATATGCCAGCATGGATGGGATATCGGACGCCCATTTAGAGTTTACACTCTTATTACTCCTTGACCTGACGACAACATGATATCACACCAGGAATAGCGGACCTTTGCCGAGATGATGAACCCGATAGAGGGTTGCCCAAATGCCTTAAACGCACAGATGCTCGCACAGCAACATATCTGTCAACAAGAAGGAGAGCGACTACAGTGGGAGAGCTGGTATCAACATGCTGCCAGCAAGGCACAGAGGCAAAGGAACAGTGAAGGTTCCCGATACTGCCAGGCCTTCCTGGAGGAGAGTAAGCGGGATGCAGGAGTCTTGACAGATGACGATGAGCCAGATGTCTTCACATACGATGATGAGCCAGGTATCTCAGGAAGCCCTGTAGACGACGATGATCCAGATATCTTCACAGACGAGGATGAGCCAGATGTCATACAGTGGAAAGAGGAGATGGAGCAGAAGTGTAAGACCAAGAAAGCCTTCCAGCAGCGGGCCTACTATCTTGGTGAAACAGTGAAGTTCTAGATGTCACGTCTCATAAAGCTACTGGCACCCGACATAGTGCCAGATGACCACGTTCTAAGAGACGTCTGTCTCGGTACTAAAAAGCTGGCACGGTTCGCCAGGCTCTCCAAAATCAACCCTTCTATGACTCATGAGCAGATTCTGCAGGTGATGAGCCAGATGCGTGAAAAGAGGAGATGGAGCAGAAGTGTAAGACCAAGAAAGCCTTCCAGCGGTGGACCTACTATCTTGGTGATAAGGTGAAGTTCCAGATGTCATGTCTCAGAAAGCTACTGGCACCCAACATAGTGCTGGATGGCCACTTTCTAAGAGACGTCTGTCTTGACACTAAAAATCTGCACGGTTCGCCAGGCTCTCCAAAATGATCCCTTCTATGACTCATGAGCAGATTATGCAGGTGATGAAGGTTTAATCTCTAGGTATACTATGGCAAAATCAGAGTGGCGGAAGCAACCAGAAATATGAGGCTGGAGCCATCAAGATTATGGCTGAGTCCTTTGCACAGGACCTGGGTAAGGATCTCCTGAAATCGCGGCGCTCATTCCAACAGGATGGAGAGAATCTCAAGATAGGCACCATCGGCCTGAGCAATATCACTATCGATGGCAAAAAAGGTGCTACCGCCAGCCTCCAGCTACCAGAGGTGAAGAAGTCAGGGTTCTTTGGTTTGCCGTTTAAGACCACAGGATAGTCATGGCTTCCATGCATGTATCATACAGATACTGGATGTACTAGACACTGTGGGTGCTGACACAGGCCCTCTACACTATCTTCTCAGCTGCTGCTGGAATTTCATGCTTGACGCCTCCATCGCATCCTTCATATCTGCCGGAGGTGCAGGATTCCCCGCTCTGCAGGCGAAAGAACTGGTGCAGGATGTACTGCCGCTTAGTCTCCCAGATATAGACGAGGCTACCCCCGACCAAGTGCTAACCATCCTCCGCACGTATGTCTGTGCCATTCGACAGTAGGCCGGCCGATGCTGGGTAGGTGTTGCTGATAATTGCTCCATCAGGGTATGGGAAAAACATCTTGCTGCATGCTCTCCTGGCCAAAATCTACACTCTCAATGCATCCTTCTGGTGTCTGACTCTGCTGCTGAGGCGGTTGACAGTAACGATCAATGGTACAATGGCCCAATCACCAAGACACAGAACCTGCAAGCACTGATGGAGAAGCTGCTGGCAGCCCGACTGACAGAACCACTTGTTCTAGTTATCGATGACCCTGCAATGGACCAAAAGCCAGTCACCTACCTTAGCAACATCACCAGGCGCATCCAGCACACAAAGATAACTGTCTTCATACTCTTTCAGAAGCACACCCGTGAGATCTCACCGGACATCCGCTACAATGCCTGGTTGCTATACTTCAGCTCCAAGTGTGGACGTGCCCTGCTCGAGACCATATACGTCAGCGTAACCCTCAAGGAGACCAAAGGGGACTTTATCACAGGTGTACAGAGGGCAGCTGATCTGTACCACTTCATCTTCAGCAACAAGGAGACGGGTGAGCTGTCACACTTCAAGCCATCTCTGGAAAGGGTGCAGACCTTCACCTACAAGCTGAATCCAGCCAGGAAACTAGCGTGCTCTACGTGTCATCGCTGACAGACTGTCGCAGCTGCCGCAACTTTTTTTCATTCATCAGAAGGCTGAGGAACTTCGTCCGTGGTCTCCGCTACTTCGTCAGAAGCTTGAGGACCTTCATCAGAAGCTTGAGGAACTTCGTCAGAAGCTTGAGGATCTTCGTCAGTTTCGTCAGAAGCCTGTCACTTAGACTGTCGCCTAAACTGTCACTGAAACTCTACCCAATGAGGGTCAGAGTCTGGGACTCTTCTTCTGGAACTTCTCATGGAAGACCCACCTTAGCCATGTTTGACTAGTATCGTACCTGCGAGTGGATTTGATGAGGTAGTCCTGGTAGTTATCTGGGAATTTCAAAAATGCTGGCAGATTACTGGCCAATCTCCTGCGCCCTCTTTCGTTGAAGAACAGCCTCCTTGTGGCCAACAGTGACCCCCTCCTTGCAGCCAACAGTGACCTCCTCCTTGCAGCCAACAGTGAACACCTCCTGAGTACCTTCTGCATGACCGGTGTCGTGGATCTCCGCTACAGCGGCACTGACCTCCTCCCTGAAGTAGTTATTTGCTCCATACTGGAGGCTATCCAGCATATCTCGCTCTTCCTGGCTATAGAGGCATCCTAGTTCCCGACTGTTAGTAGATCTTTGGGTTCGACCCTCGCCCTTTGGAGAGCTAGAATAACAGGACTGTTGGTTTGGGCCACAGGTAGGTTGAGTGCCCTGCCCTGGGTGCTGTCAAACTTCCGGTAGAGTATCCGAGTCAGGAGTTCTTTCGTACTACGAGCGGGCGCTCCTTCCTCTATGGCGGCCAGTATCTCCGCATCAGACAGGGGTGTGACCTTGGCTCGCTCATGGATAAGGTTGATGTCATGAAGCAGTCCTCGGACCCTGTCACAGCGGGACAGTGCACACTGTGGCTGTCATGCTGACTGGCGTGCCGACTTGTCCTGCTCCCTATATCCAATCTGCTGGAGAAATTTACCGAACATGGCAGCCGTTTAAAACCTCTATATACCCAGACCCTAAACATGCTGCAGTATGTGAAACATCCAGATGGGGGCCATTGAACCCACGACATCGCACCGCACTGATCCTCAGAATGACTGCCTGACAGTCATTTGACCCAGTATACACAATGAGAACCTGTTGTCCACTGCTGGGAAATACATCGGCTTTGCAATCTCGGCACAGATCCACGCGATCAAGAGCATGACACTCGAGTTCAAGCTTCAGAGCACAACAGAATGGACGGTAGAGCTTCCGCAGGTTCTGAACAGATGGGAGATCGTGCAGAGCAACAGCATCCTGGACACCACCTATGTCAACGATGAGTACCAAGTCCTAGATCCGCTGGCTCGTGGACCAACCTTCTATGCAAAGGGAAGGGGGTACTACGCTGTGGGGTGCAATGATGGGTTCACGGAATTCGAACTACAGGTAGGTGTCGAGATGCCCGTGGCAGTTCCACTCTTAACCCTCCTTGAGAACACACATGTGAATCCGGCTGCCATGCAGGATAGGCTGTTCCTCCGGGTGTACACTGTGCGGCTCGTAGATGTGACGAGGAATGCTCCAAGACTTCATGTCTGGCATGACGAGAATGACCAGCAGCTGAAGCAAACGGGTTACAAACAGTGCATCGTGCATGTGGAGCGAGAACAACAGCAGGTCCAAGTCACAGCTAACCAATAGGTAGAGTGGGCATTGCATCATGGTGTATCAGACTGTGTCACTGTTGTGGTCCTGGTTTAGAAGGGAGGAGTCATCCAGCAGGTGGATACGCTAAACAACGTCAAGCTTCAAGCTTGTGGTTGCTGGGACCAATGTTCTTGGTGAGGTATGCGAGCTGGCTGATTGCCAACTCTACAGACAGAGAACTAAGTCATATGCACTTCTGCGACTAACCAGTTGAAGCGACGACCACAAGTCGGCACTCGAGGGCCGTCACCACCTCGAGGGCAGGGACATCCCATCTAATCATGGCAACTGGCTCAGCTTCAACATCGGAAACCTCATAGCTGGGACTTGCTCATTAGGTGTGACAGTACTTTACTTTGGCTATGCTAAGGTATGCATGTCGAAAAGATCAGGTATTCAGCTTGAGCGTGTGTAGAGCACTACTCCTGTCGTCACAGCTGCAGCTGCCACCACTACTATAAGCTCTGCTGTCATCTGACATGTCGACGCTTTATAGTCGAGCATTGGCTCAGATATCTTTACAGCCTCGTAGTACTCATAAAGACTCATCTGCTTCTTTGATGCTCTGGTTGGCCTGAGCTCGGAGTTGTCGTCGACGTGCCTCCCTCTGGCGCATATGCTCGAGTGCTTTGCTGTACTCAAACTGCTCCTTAGAGAGATTCTCCATCGCCTGGTTATGATGCTCACGCTCGACCTCTGCGGCCTTCTTGTCAGTGAAGGTGAGTCCCCAGTTTGCTAAGGCAAACACGCCCGTATTCAAGATTGTGTATGCCATGCTATAGACTACAGTTTAAAGCTACTATATAGCTGCCCCCAGCAACGGTTTCCCAGAGCGGTGTATGAACCAGAGGCTTATGAAGATCTAGTCGAAGATATAGATGATGAGGACTATGAGTAGGACTATGATGAGGAGGATTATGATGCAGACTACGATGTCGGTGGTGAGTATGATGATGTAGAGCCTGAATACCACACGCTAGTACACAGAGTGAAAGGAATCTATCACACTTCTATCGGTCCGCTGGCAGCAGCTGGTGCACTGATCACTCTGTTCACAATGAAGGCTGGCGAGATGGTCCGCAAGATCGCCAACCATGCTCTCCATGGTGTGGAGAAGATTTCTGAAGCCATACCAGCCATCGTCTCAGGAGTAGGTCCGTTCTTCAGAGTCGCAGGCCCTTGGCTACCGTATGTTGCCATAGCGCTCGTGGCCATCCGGGCCGCCGAACATTGAAGGCGTACTATATAAAGACGGCGTCTCTGTACGACCTGGTCCCTTAACTTCTGAGGGTTGGTCGATAAACTACCATTCAGTGAGGATCCAGCAAAGATTAGATGCCCATGTACGGAGGTGTTTGAGGAGGTCTTCAGTGATGGTCGAATGAATGATGGGCATCTGTTCGTCTGTTTAGAGTTCACCTAGGCCATGCGTGACAGGACGGGAGTGGACGTCAGTGATGAAATCCATGAGTTTATCAACCGTCTTTCTTGAGGAACTCTACTATCAGCCTGGTGGATACTACCATGAGCCCGCTCAACTACTCGAGGCTGCACGTCGCAAGGGCCACAACCTCACATTGGCGCTAGTTAGCCAGTGGCTCAGCAGCCAGGCGATGTGGCAGATATACAGACCTCGTCAACGGCACATCAGGCATGCCCATTTCAATGAAACTGTCCCAAACAGATTTCACCAGGCAGATGCTCTATTACTTCCACATGACTCGGTTGGTCATAAGACCTACAAGTATGCCCTCACCATCGTCGATGTCGCCAGCAGGTACAAGGCGACAGTACCGCTCACAGACATGTCAGCTGGCCAGGTGGCCAAGGCATTCCAGGGTGTCTACGAGGCTTCGGAAAATCCGATCCAGTGGCCAGAATTGTTGCTGGTGGATGAAGGTAAGGAGTTCAGAGGTGAGACTGCAGCCCTCATGCGGAAACATGGTGTGGCAGTTAAGCGAGGTGAGGTAGGGCATCATCATGCACAGGCTATCGTTGAGCAGTGGAATCTGACACTGGCAGAGAGACTGTTTCCACACCAATACGCCCAGGAAATAGCTGCGATGAGTGAATGTTCTAAAGTATGGGTGAAAGGGCTTCCTGCTGTGGTGAAGCGATCCAATGCCGAGGTGACTAGGCTAATCGGGAAGAAGCCAGTAGAGCCTATCATGCACTCTGCTGTTGCCAGTCACAGCTCTAGAGGAGTGAACAAAGGGAGAGGCGTGCCTACCACATGATGCTCTGGTTCGGTAGCTGTATGAGCCTGGTGAGCTGGAGGGTGGTCGACGGCGTGCAACAGATCCCAACTGGTCGATAGATGTTCACAGGCTTGACAAGTATGTGGAGGTTGAGGAGCGGCCTACACGGTACTACCTGGCACGCCAGCATGGAGTGCCTAGGCGACCATTTGTCATAGAAGAGCTTCAGCTATTCCCTGCAGACACACAGCTACCACCACCTAGGGTGCTAACTTGATTCTCGATGGGCTTGGTATGGACACCATTTGGCAGCACATGGCACTTATCATAGTAAGCGGAGAGTCTGAATTTTTCCTGCACATATGTCACCATACCCTGGTTGCACACACGTAGGCCTCGGTTTTTAGCTCTGTCCACCCCGTCATGTAGGGTGCTGTAGAACCTCTGCTAAGAGACCTCATTCTTCTGCTTTGACATTCCCTTAGCCGAGCACTTACTTGCAGCTGTGCTCTCCATGTAGTAGCATTTGGAGCAGAGAGCGATGACACGAGAGCCTTCGAACTCGAGCTTGAACAGTCCTGGAGTCCATCCAGACCATTTGTCCCAAGCTAGCCAGTCACGCTTATGAGCCTGGTACTCTGCTCATATCCCAGGGCAAATGACGTCCTCGAGGTTGGAGCCTGCTATAGCGATATACGCGGAGTCAGTATCCATCTGCAGGTACTCAAAGCTGTCACGAGCTACGTAGTGATCGAAGAAGTCATAGTAGAACTCCAGCATTCGCAGCTTCGTGAGCTCATAAACGGCTATCCCCACCTGGAAAGGCCTTCGAATAGTGATTCTCGACTTGTGACTCTGGAGCTCGTATGACTCACCGATATCTTCGAGATCTTCGAACCATGCACTATGCAGGGCCTTGTCTACCACGCGTTCATCCTTCGTGCAGCTGATGTTGCTATGACGTTCTAGGGCCTCGATGAGCTTCCCCTAGGCACGGTTACCGAGGGGTTTGAAGAGATCTGCCAAAAGACCCTTGCTCTTATCTACATCTCCCAAGCGGCGGGCCTCCGTAACATTCTCCACAAACCACTTGAATGGGCGCTTGGCCTCATAGTCTATGGTGCGGTATACAGTAGTTATCTCCAGGCCATGGATTATATACCACTTGAGTATCGGGGCATACAGCAGCCGCTTCTTGCCAGAGAGGGCATTGACCAGCTTCTGGGTGGTGGGCCGCATCCTCCCTGTTCGCCCTAGATATGCCAGCATCTCAGACGAGATTGCCTCTACCTGGAAATCGCGGTTATAGAAGAGAGGAGGCATTTCCTCGAACTTTGCCCACAAAGTCTTGGGGACCTCTATATCCACCTCAGCAAACCCAAACCACCTGTCTGCTAGGAAAGTCTCCTTAAAGTTAGCTACACCACCAGCACTGGACCAATGGCGCACTGGCTCCTTACCACATGGTATCTCTTTGGCCATCGTTGACAGGTACAGAGCATTTGCGTCATAGCCGACTAGACGTTGGCAGACACGCTCACTCTGGCGGATTCGATTCACACTGGCCTCGTGGTATCTGGTGAACATGATGCTGGGACCTCCAACAACAGCACCCTTCAGCATCTCAGAGGTTTATTTGCCTGGTGAATAGAGGCTAACATCCGGCATTTGCTGAGCGGTTCCACATAGGAGGTACAGCAGAGACACACCTGGGAGAGACACCGCATCTTTGAGGATGTCTATTTCTCATTCTGTGTAGAACTCCCACATCCGCTCTAGGGCTTCGATAAATGGACTGACGTCCACGTTGTTGTAGTATCGCAGCCAGTCGGCGAATGTCCACATTCCCTGCTCGCTGAATGTCTGGTAACACTGTTCCCACTCTGATCGCGTCAAGAGGTAGCCACCCTTGATCTTAGATTTCCATGCTGAGTAGTCAGGAAGCCCTGGATAGTTGAGCTTCTCATGTGTGTCAAACCATTCATGTGGGAGCCAGCTCGTCTGCTGTATACACCCGTAAGCTTTGACCCATACCTCGTACGAGACTCCTGAGCCGAGGTAGTTCAGCACATCGAGAAACCGTAGCTCAGGTGTTATGAGGAACATGATCTGACTAGCCTTCTTGGCGACTTTCACTTTACCTGTACTGTCAGTCTGCTCATCGACAATGTACTTATTTATGAGGTTCAGGTCATAGCGCCAAGAGCTGAGCCCCAGTACAGGCACTTGGTCACACCACTCGTTGATCAGTCGCTGCTGTGGCTTTGGGAGTGTGTCCAGGTTTGTGGGTATGTACTGTGCCCTAATTCTTGTCCAGATTAGATATGTTCGCAGTTGGATCACCAGCATGAACTCTCTGATCAGTTCTTTGGGGTCAGGATTTCAGAGGGGAGTGGGCTCACTCATGGCGCCATCTAAGGAGCAGCCAACTGACACAGAGATCGGTATGTGAGTACTCTCGATCGTGAGAGTCTCCATAGGATGAGTCTTGATACCATCTAGGATTGCTTCAAAGTTGTAAACTATGAAGTGTGGGTATGGGACAGTCCGAACTCGTTTAGGGACGCTTGGACAGCGTTTTATACAGCACTCCCACTGTACCATGCATCCAGATGCTCTCAGCTTCTGCTCTCTAAGGACTGTCTTGCAGTATCTTTGTCCGGCATCCTCACCTCGCTGGTGTTGTGGACCCACCCGTGCCAGACACAGCCATGGAACTGTTAAACGGTGTTGGTGGTCGGATCATAACCATCTACGGGAGCACCCTCGATCCAACACTCGCCACCATGACCACACTCTACATGGTGTATGTGTACGCCTCGGTTTCTCGACTCATACTCGATCCAACGAGAGCCGCTGTACTGGATGGTTGGGGTGGATAGAAGGATTTCTCATACGCAGACTGTGGCGCCTCAACCTTCTCACCAGGACATACGATTGTTGTTTTGTCGCCTGTGCAGTGCTCAGCGTGGCGTTGAAGATTGCATGCCTTTGTAAACCTCTGCTGACAGTGACTGCAGACTAGTGTATGTGCCAGCTTAGAGATGTTCTTGATGTAGAGGTCATGGTGGTCCCACACTCCGATGGTCATGGTGTCACTGTAGTGAGCCGCTTGCCTGATAAAGTGCCAGGTTCCCTCTTCGGTTGGTTCATACATGCGAATCGCGGTCTTGGCGAAGAACTCTACCTTATCCAGCTGATCCAGCGAGGTCTTGCGGACATCAGGTACTGTCACTGTCTTTCCGTAGAACTGTGTGGCAAGCTCTCATGCAGGAGCTGTACTTCTGTCAGCTCTCGCTCCTCGGTGGACTGCTAGACATCTCCAGACGCACATGTTGTCCCTGTAGGTGTCGAGGGCAGTCATACTCTTCTTGTGTCGTAGGCAGTCTGGTTGGGGGCCTGTCTCAAGCAGAGGTTGGCAGTCGATGACAGCTCTGACCTCTACGTTGATTGATCGAACGAAAGCCCACTTGGTGTTGTGTCGATCAATATTGTCTGTGTCCAGGCAGGCTTGCTCTCTTGCTGCCAACCAGTCCTGAGCTGCTCCTATGGTGTTCAGCCACGGGCTCCCTGGAGCATTCTTGTGGAAGAGCACCCTACCGTCTTCGATGTGACGGATGCGATAGGTATGGGTGTAGTGGAGGTAGAAGGCGTTCTGGACAGTCTGCTGGATCTTTTGCATGATCTGGCCTGTGAGGTCTCCTTCTAGACCTCTGAAGAATGTCCAGCATACTGACCGGCGTCCTCTATCCTCTGTCTCCCTCTGGTCGAGAATGTGTTCGCCTTCTCGCCTTATTCTCCAGGCTAAGGGGTTCATACCTCGGCCTCCTCATCACTCGCTTAGTGATCCTGCGTAGGGGAGGTAAGTGCTCCAGTGGATGGTCTGGCATCCACCTCTCTACAGTCTTGGCTCGCAAGTCACCTCCTTGTCCAACTGATGAAGCTCACGGATCCGCTTCGCTTTCTTGTGAAGATTCCAAGGATCATCTTTGGTAAGCGCTGGAAATGTTCCCGTCTTCATTGCTTGGGAGAGTCGCTTCTGCCACTCCTCGGCACAGGCATGTCCGATCATCTGGAGCAGGTCGGCTTTCTTGGCCTTAGAGGCTACTCTAAGGCTGAATTGCTTTGCAATAATGCGAAGCTGTGCAACAGTAATCATGGTGTATATCACTGTGGAGGCCTGTCTCTAAATGGGCGTTGACCCTATTATGTGTGGTTGATCACAAGGCGATCAGTACCTGGAACCAGTGGGTGGTCCATCGTGTCGATGTGATAGTGGATGCTTGTCTCTAAATGGGCGTTCAGACCCTTTTATGTGTGGTTGATCACAAGGCACTCAGTACCTTGAAAAACCTGTGGGTGGTCCGTCGTGCCGATGTGATACCGACGGTGTGTGTGTGCGTGCGTGCGTGCGTGCGTGCGTGCGTGCGTGCGTGCGTGTGTGGGAGTAGTGCGCGCATTGAAAGGTTGGTGGGCGTGGGATCACTGCATTTCTTGTTCCCACTCTTGTTCCAACTCGATAGCAGCATCCACATCACGTTTCTAAATAATTCATATACTTGAAGAGTTTGTCCATCGCTATGACAGTCATCGGATAACGTCCGTGACACATAAGGCATATTAGTAGAAATGACGAGCGGAATGTTGGGATCCCCGAGCTTCTCCATTTCTCAAGATTTCGATCTGCATAGTTGCCCATATCAGGCAATGGCCCGGATACTTTTTCTCGCTGCGCCGCACAGCCTACCTCATACATGCATGACCATAGCTCTTAAGGCCAGTCCATTGTGTGTAATATTGTTTGTAGATGAGCGTTTACATGTAGTTGAGTACACGTAATGTATGGTTGTGCGTTCACACATAATTTATGATCGCCGGTATACCATTATGGATGCTGTGTCTAATTAGGTGTTCACGCATAGCAACTACTATTCTTGACTTTGGCCCCATTGAGGGTCTGTGGTCTGCAATCATGGTACCAGGTGAGCTAAAAGTCTTGAAACCACAGCCTGGACAAGAATAATCAGTAACCTGTGAAAAGTAAGTCACGCTGAGCTGCTTATGATACATGCCACACCTTTAGGATATGATGCATCCATGCACCAAGTTTGGTTACTGTATACCAAAAACTATTGAAACTTACTATTTGGGGTGGGGGTGGAGTGTGTGGTAGTTATAATAAAATGATATTAATTTTAAATGGATCCAGTGAAAATTCAGTCCAGTACTCATCTTACAGCCTGTGTATTTAAATGTGAAAATAGGCAAGAGTAATTGTAGACATGTTTAACTTTTAATAATAATACATAACGAGATTTGAACCTGTGATTTTACAATTTGCTAATAACACATAACGAGATTTGAACCTGTGATTTTAAAAGTGTATAATACACTACATTAACTATCTTGGCCATGTAGGCGGTAATAAATATAGCTGATAAGTTATGTTTGTTGCTGTGTTGCTATGTTGCTGTGTTGCTGCGCTATCAGGCTCGACCCACTCTAGATCTTGACGTCACTTCGAGATAACACGTAACAGCGATTTCACGACTCACGCTCAGAGATAAAGTTACTAACAGTCGAGATCGTAGCAGTGTTGCGGTAGGTTTATCAATAGAGCCGCAGAGTAGTCGAATTGCATAGCGGTCCCAGGCTGCAGACTGGGGTTCAAATCCGCTCAAAAGACTAGGTAAGACTAGGGCCAGGGTAGGCCCACCGCGACCCCCCCCCCCCCCCAGTGCGGGGTCAAAGCACCACCAGCTGGTTGGAATAGCAACAGGGTAGGATAGGTAGGATAGGTAGGATAGGAACAAAAGATAGGTAGGATAGGTTACAAAAACTTCCAAATTCCTATACCCCAGAGATTGAGAGGGTGGTGGGGGCCACGGATCGCCGAGCGGCTGCCAGTTGAGGGAGGTGGTATCATTTTGACTCTGCCCCTACTACTGAGAGAGAGAGAGAGAGAGAGAGAGAGAGAGAGAGAGAGAGAGAGAGAGAGAGAGAGAGAGAGAGAGAGAGAGAGAGAGAGAGAATATAAAACATATTCCAGTAATTAACTATAATATGCTACAGCTTATATATATATATATAGTTTACATCGTTTTAGTTTAACTGCTTGGCTGTTGGGTTTATGCAAATTATGTTTGCTACGAGGTTTAGCTCTCGATGTGCGGAAACATTTGGAAACCAAATTGACAGACAAGCCACCAGCAATCTCCTAACACATTCTATTCAAACCCCTCAGCACATCCAGTGTCTATTTGCCTTGAAAATGTTTTTGGCTTGTAGCAATCAGGCAGCTAAATTATAGACAGAGAATATACATTTACGATCATGTCCTGCACTTTAGATGTTATTGCTTTAGTTCTTTGACTCTAGAAATGTAATGTTAATTGTAATTGGGAATGAATCACCGATATAATGTGCTATTGTTCTTAGTTTTCTTAGTTTTGGTTACACGTGTGCCATTGGTCGCGCAATATCCCAATGGAAACCGTGGCATCTATCGGAGTGGTTTGCATCCATTCAGATGGCGGTACTAGTAGTAGTAGTAGTAGTAGTAGTAGTAGTAGTAGTAGTAGTAGTAGTAGTAGTAGTAGTGGTGGTGGTAGTAGTGTAGCTCGCAGGGTAGTGTCGGGCCGTTCCGGTGTATCATGTACACTCGCCGCGCCGCAAGTGCACAACAAATGATGACGCTGATTAGCATCCAGTCTCGGGGTGATGGATCCTGTATGAGACTGCCCTACGGGTAACAAAAACCAGTTCCTAAGGCCGGTGGAACTCAATCGTTCCAGTGGGGCCATGCGACCATTGTCGCAAACATTAAATACAAGTGTCTCATCCCAAGAATTTGTGTCACCTGTATGCCTGTTTATAGCAATTTCTTGATCTATGGACTTACAAGATTTTATTTTTGTGACCTAAAAATATAAGTCTATGCAATGATTTTACCTAAACAGACTATCGAGTATGCTAGATAAAAATGAGGAGCATACGAAAATACAAGACATAGACAGCCAGATGAACCTTTAAACATGGGGCTCCTGGAGCTACCACACAGACTCGTAGGTCTGCAGAGGTATCCCCGCAAGGGAGGCTCCCGAACACGAGACTTGAGTAACAAACTTAATATAAGTTATTATACCTCTAAGCTGAAAGGAAAGAAGATCATCTCGGACGAAAAGTCATGTGCCTCATGCGGGCACTACTCCGAGTACTAGCTTGGGTGAGGAGCATTATCCTCGCATGGACCGTCGTCGCTGAATCCTTGCGAGAGGCAAGTGCCTCACGCGGGCCTCCGTCTCAGGAAGGTGTCGCCACTGCTTAAAGTGGGAGAAGAGTAGTAAGCAAAAATGGGCCCACTCTAATATTTCAACCAAAATTCTTGAAAAAGATAAGACCATACCTAGTGAGATTATGACTATAGGGTGGTGTGTTGTTTTACGTGAAGATGGGACGAACGATTCCCGAAGGATTCCCGCATCACTGTCTTATGTAATTCTTAGTATGCTGAATTAGTAGCTGCCGCTTTATTTATGCAGGCCTTCTGCTCTGCTTCACCAGCTTTTAGTTTTTAGAAACAAGAACTATTTTAGGCCGCAAGTGGCTGGTATCTACCTAGCTATTAGACACGGCTGTCATTAAGAACAGATGCCTCAAGAAATCAATACTGAAGACAGCGCTCATACATGTTACTTAGTAAGATCTCCGAACTGGATAAGAATCCGAACATCTCACTCCTTAACCACATAAAATGTCACATGACACTGGTTACTTTTCACAAAAGCATTTTTGGGCAACTGATCTATCGCTATGGTGGGGGTAAAACAGACGAATACCCACCATAAATGTCCTTCCCGTGAGGGCGTGGCAGATCTAAATATCATGCCCAGACATTCTTTAAGGGATTCAGTGGGGATACGCATTTCGCCCGTCAGCGGGTGCTATGGAACTAACTAACCATTTAACTTGTAGTTAGGTTTATGTACAAGTTGCCCAGTTTTGCACTGCGGGGCGGGAGGATTGTTCAGTAAATAAAATAATAATTAAGATATGTTTTTGCAGTGCTTTCCTACATTGGCAAAAGCAATAAACTACTAAGTATCCGAAGATATGGAGGGAATGTATGTGATACCACACCCTTGCCATCACCGCTCGGAAACCACAACAGTTTCTCAGGGTCGGATCAGCCCATGGTGTGGATAGGGACATCCAAACAATTAAGAAGCCACAAGGCTAAGAGGACTATGAAGAGAGACAACATATTGGAGTTATGAGTGTTGCCAGAGTGCAGGGCTAAATTATCGCACTTCCGGAAGAGAAGAGTACATTACAGAGTATTTAACGAAGAACGTGTCTCTAATCATATTAAACCTATCCTATCGAGCTGAATAGAAAAGGTTTAGTCGGTGGCATGCTGGTCTAAACAGAGTTATAGCACGGACAGCGACCTCAGTGAAAAATTGTTAGTGGCGGGAGAAAGTGCTGTATATATAAATGTTGCTGTAAAGTGTTTCCTACATAAACTAACCAGAACAATCAATACAGTATCAAATGATCAGAATTATATATCTTAGTACATGTTAACGAACCTACTACAGAGCGGTTAGTGAAAACACCTTACAGAGAATGAGGATAACTATAAACATAAAAAAAAATGTATAACTAGCGGTCCTAAGACCGTTACGGTACCTTTTAGTCATCGGGACCATTTATACGGATACAATATAATTAACATAAATATAATTAACGGAATAATTAAAATGTTAAGTATAGTTACTTGAATACACGGTAGCCATTCTTAAGTTAGGCTATCGTGTTACTGAAATTGATACGTCATTCTTTGGTTGACGTGAGTTGATGCATTCTCAGGAAGCTGGAAAGTTCCCACAGGTTGATTCCCGTAAACAGGATTCCTGCAAGAAACTCATGGCGGGAGCGCATCGCTCAGGACTGTAAGCACAATATAGAATGTCTAACGAGTAGTCAGCAAGAGATACTATAGAATTACTGCTGTGAAGAAAGTTCCCATACACCGATGGTGCGGATGGAAGTTAACAACAAAGTTGTTAGATGCAGATGAAGATACAAAACAAAGCTTACCAGTGCTGGGTACATCAGCCAGGTCTGAAGACGCACCGGGCAAAGTTTACTTGCTGCGGTCGAAAGTTAGAAGAACCTGCACGACATCAGTGTAGGGACGGTTAAAATACCACTTTTTGGCATGGCCGGCAGATCCGGTGAGTCATCCACCAAAGAACACCGCTGCCGCTACATCTGTAGAATCACATATTCAGGCCGTAACGGCCTCACAGCAAGCTCGTGTTCCGAAGTAGATCTTGATACTCGTGAACAATAATCAGAAAGTTCCAAATTGCCGTTGCAAGAAGGGAGTTACAAAATTGTTTTAGTGCGGTGGGTTGGGTAACTTCTAGCTACGGGAGAAAAATCGACACAAAGCGAAGTAATATGCGTTGTCGCGCTGATAGTAGCTGGTACAGGTCCAACCTGTTCGGCCCCTGGATGCTCTTGATCTCTGGATCGCGTCTCCTTTTATACTACCCGTGATGTCACAGGCGCAGGCTCCAACCAATCATTGTTTGAGTAGCAGCCAATCAGCGCGTAGCTGATAATAACGCTGTCGAATGGTAGAAGTTCTGCGTCCACGTGGTTATGACGTCATGACAATATTTTGAAGATAATCAAGAAGGGTTTTCCATGGATAACTCAGCCATTTCCTCACCGATTTTGAAATGGTCTACAGATTTAAAAAGCCCGTCGAATTCTGGTCTTGATTAATGCCAGAGTTGGCGGCAACAGGTAGTCAAAAAGGATAACACGGTACCATCTCGGTACACTAGAAGCGTCATCCTATCTTGGTCGTAAACTACGCGCTCATCAAAAATAGCATCTAAGCATGCGCGTGCGCACTATGCACTTTAACGAACTTAGTCATTTTTTCAACGCGATCTCTCTCATAGGCCCATATACGCTTATGGCTCTACCCAGGGGTGTGTGTTCAGGGAACGAATCCAAGACGGGCGACACGTACCCAGCTTGGCTGGTACGGCCGGCACCCGACCAGTCGATCGGAACTACAGTAGTAGTAGTAGTAGTAGTAGTAGTAGTAGTAGTAGTAGTAGTAGTAGTAGTAGTAGTAGTAGTAGCGGCAGTAGTAGCGGCAGTAGCAGCAGCAGCAGGAGTAGCAGTAGGCGCTGCAGCAGTAGGCTAGTATTAGCTGTATCATCATCGTCGTCGTCGTCGTCGTCGTCGTCATCATCACCATCACCATCATTTGGCATGTATGTTTGAAGTGAATAACATAAGTGTTGGTGAATGTTTAATATTAGTCAGTAAATTGTTCCATAGGTGCGTTGCGGTATACGTAAAACTCAACCGCCCATAATCAGTTCTAATTTTTGGAGACTTTAATAGACCGTTCGTCTTTGACCATAGATTTTTCGAGTGCGCATCTTCCATCAACGTAAATAGATCTTTCATGTAACTAGGAGCAATGCCGTTTAATGATTTATATGTCATGATCTTTGTCTTAACTGACATTCTTTGAATTAGCGTCGTCCAGTTTAAAGTTTCATACATTCTTTGTGCTGGGCTCCTATAGGGTACTTCTTAAATTATTCTAGCTGCACGTTTTTGCAATTTCTCAAGCTTATTTAACAATGACGGCAAGCCAGCGTTACACACTAGATACCAGTAATCTATGGGGCAAAGGACATATGCTTTATAAAACAAGTTTCTCTCTTCAACATCCATGTACGTCTTGTTTTTCTTTAGCATATAAATGAGTGACGCAATATTGGTACAAATTTTGCTGATGTGCTGTTGTCATGAAAGATTGCCATTAATATATACGCCTAAAAGCTTTGCTTCATTTACAATTTCTAAGTAACCATCAAATATCAGTATCTTCTTTTCGTCTTTGTTTATCTGCTTTAGCTTGGTTTTATTGGTTATCATTAATAGTTTGGTTTTCTCCTTATTCAAGATCATTTTATTATTTTCACACCAATCTTGTATTAAAGCCATATCCGCTGTGAGCCGTTGTTTTATCGGTGGCAAATTTTCAAAATTGCAGTGCATCATCGTATCATCACAATACATGTCAACGTTACTATCTAGACCCATGTGATGATCGTTTACATATAATATGAATAAAAGAGGTCCCAACACCGAACCCTGCCGCATGCCTACCCCTATCGGTAGATGATCAGATACCGTATCAGAAATAGAAACATATTGAAGTCTGTTTTCTTGATACGAGGAAAAGCATTTTAACATTAGCGGACAAAATTTATAAATGCCTAATTTTTCTATATTATACTATGATTGACTAAGTCAAACACCTTTTTGAAATCTATTAAAATTAAAATTACAAAGTGTCCATTATCTATCGCAAACTGCAACTTTCTACTAATTTCAGCAATGCAGTCTTGCATGAATGTTTTGGCCCGAATCCTGATTGGGATTCATTCAGTAAATGATACTTACTAAGAAATTTATATAAATGATTATGAATAATTATGCCTTTCAAT
Organism: Chaetoderma sp. LZ-2023a; assembly: GCA_034401795.1. NCBI lineage: Eukaryota > Metazoa > Mollusca > Caudofoveata > Chaetodermatida > Chaetodermatidae > Chaetoderma > Chaetoderma sp. LZ-2023a. The sequence continues at coordinate 42,240,412 of CM067367.1, forward strand.
AATTTTGGATAAAATCGGTAAAATGGATATGGGTCTATAGTTATCAATATAACTTTTGTTATCTAATTTGTATAACGGGTTTTACACCTGTATCGATTTATAATACGTGTTATTGACAGTGCTATAACTGGTGCCGCTAATTTTAGGAAATGGCCATTCAGCCCCTCAAAGCCAGCTGACTTATTCGTTTGGAGACGACTAAGTTCCTCGCAGACGTAATTTATTGTTATATTTGGTATTTTAAATTCAATTTCGCTTGGGATTATATTTCTAACATGGGTTTTAAGGTCATTCGGTATTCCACGAGACTGTGTATTTATGGTGTTTGCTAGATTACGAGCAACAGTAGTGAAATATTCATTAAACATTACGCAATGTTTTTCCATGTCTCTAACTTCATTTCCGTCACTGTCGTGCAAGATCAATGGCATTTTGTTGGGTCTCGGATTTATGCTCTTCATAATTTTCCATACATTCGAAGGATTCTTTTTATTATCAACCAGCGCTGTACTGAAGTAGTTTCGTTTGGAACGTTCAATTAGGGACATTACTTTATGTTCCAACTCTTTATATTTAGCAACATTTTTAACCTTTCTATAATAATCCCTGTCTGGTATTGCTTGTAGAAATTCGTCATTTATCCATCCAGGTTGACAGATACGTTTGACTCCGCGTTAAATAATAGGAGCGTGATGATTTAGAATAGCTATGAATGCATCCTGCCATATGTGTAGCGCTTCATTCGGTTCGTATACTAAATCTATTATATCCCAATTATATTCAGATAATGCTTGAAGAAACTTTTGACTATTACAGTTTTTTCTGCATCTATATTTTATCAAATGATGACTGAGTTTTGCCTAGTGTTCTGACGTATACCAAATACGGGAAAGTGATCGCCGGAAGCTAAATCGCCTACGCTTACTGAAGTAAATTTTGTTGGCTCTGTTACGTATATATGATCTATTAGTGTTGCTGTTTTTTCTGTTATTCTAGTGACACTTTTTCATAACTGTTCTCTTCTCCGAGACCTGATGGGCGTTATCTTTCCATGTTGCTTTAAAACGCCCTTGTTGAATCACAACCACTATATGCACAAAGACTCCAAATAGTGGCACAGTGTTCTAGTGTGAATGTACATCCAACATCTGCCGTGTCAATCAGTTATTTGATGTTACCTTACCGGTATCAAATTGAAGCATAGCACCATTAAGCAGTGTATGTAGTAGAGCACAGTGAAGAAGTACTGTCTGGATGCTTAACTGCTATGATGCTGTATCCCGGTTCCTTTGCAAACAGTCATTAAATAACTATCCTTGAATCAGTTTCCTCCTGTTCAGACTCAGGAGCCCAATCGTAGTCCTTGCTGTCATTTTCCAATAAGGGGACGTGAAGACGTGTGCCTTTCCATCACATATACAGATAACATTTTGCTCAAGATATGTGCAATCAACTTTGTGCATGGAATATATTGTAGAGAGAATCCACTATGTGTTCGCTTGATTGACCATGAAATCCACAAAAGATTCATTACGGATGATAGAAATACGCTACATTATAAGCGATTAATATATCTTTAATTACGGCGAGTTATGCTAGCGACCGCTAGAAAGCTAAATGTATATGAAGTGATTATGTTGAATTTGTGTAAACCATTACTGGGTGCATAAATTCGGATATCCAGGGACACAAGTTAAAGTAATCCCGCTTCAAAACGAAGCATTATTAGACATTTTCCCCCAAATGATCAACATTATATTCATAGTCTCGCACATCCAGAAATCTTGAGATCGTCCGCCATTAAAGTTGGGGTTAAACTTACTACATGCTAAAGAGAACTGCCCATACATACCCATTGTTTAAATTTTCCATGAAGTTCAAACCATTAAATTCTGTATCTGAGAATCTGTAATAAGCCCACAGGTATCAGAAAACATCAAATTATGAGTGAATTTTGCAAGATATTAAAGAAAATGTATGTAAGGTTTTACGGCCTATTGCCCGTAATATTAAATTAGCCCCTCCGAAAATGGCGTCTCTCCCAGTGTATTATGGGAAATTTGATTGTGGATGACGGTATCGCGATTCTATGAATTGGAAAATGATGCATCGTTTAGTAAACAGCAAGCCTAGACAAGTCCAGACTCGCTAGGCTAAGCTAGGACTCGGTTCTGGGAATAGGAGCAAGCTCAGAATCGATGCCTTGGAGCATGTGCAACTAATTTCAACCAATGAACAAATAGATAAGCCATATGCAGGAGACTAATACGCATGCGCAAGCTAAGTCATGACACCACTAGCCCTTTATAAGTAGCTGCAGGCACTAAAATCATCAGTTCGTTAACATGGCTCACTCGATCAGTTCGTTCATACAGCTTACCCTGAGCACACGGCTCACTACACGCTCTCCATGCTGGTGGAATAGGCCCCATAGTGCACCAACAACGCCATATAGGCCAAATGCCGCATTGCACTACCGAGTACTGTCTTGTGCGATTACAGCTCTGACTCTGACTATTTCTGTGGCGCTAGGCACTACTGATGCCAGCTATTAGTCTTAGTTGTGTTACATTGCGTATTCTACCAGTTCCTTACGCATTCGTACGGACATAGGCTATCTTCTGGCCCATAGGATACCCCAGCTACAAAACAATCAAAGGGACATACACACGGCCGCTGCATCAACAGCGAACGTAGTCGATCTGGAGGCAAGACTGCCAACACTTATCAATATTGCGCTCACACATAGCCATGATGTATCTCCTGGAGCTGGCGAGGACAGTCTCGTGTTCAAATTACAAAAGCAAATGACAGAACAAGCTAAGAGACAAGAAGAACAGGAACTGGCGTAACTCAGCCTGCACCTACACTTGGTGAACACCTAACACCAACAGAATTCACGGATAGGGGCATAGAAACTTGTCCAGGGCACGAATGATGGCGCCATGACCGTAAGGTTTATGGGCACCACTTCATCTCTCCCTGGCATGGAAAGCACAGACGAATCTGAGAGTAACAACCATAGTTTTACTCTCAACGTCTTGCGCTCTGGTGCGCACAGTAATTTGCCAAACATTTACAGCCATAGTTTTGATACCGGCGAACGCCAGCTGTTGGATATAACTCATGCAGAGTCTTCATGCTCTCGCATGGTGTTTCTTGCCCATAGGATACCCCCGATACAAAACAATCAAAGGGACATACACACGGCCGCTGCATCAACGGCGAACGTAGTCGATCTGGAGGAATATTGCGCTCCAACATAGCCATGCTGTATCTCCTGTAGCCGGCGAGGACAGTCTCGTGTTCAAATTACAAAAGCAAATGACAGAACAAGTGTAGAGACAAGAAGAACAGGAACTAAGACACGAAGAACAATGCCAAAGGCAAGAAGAACAATGCCAAAGGCAAGAAGAACTGGTGCAAGAACAGCCGGTCTGAATATCACGGATGGAGGCGATCGTGGTACGAATGGGGGAACACTTCCTTAGTCAATCACAAACTGCGCCCGCTAACCATCAACCAATTGATCTGTCCACGTCACCCGCTATAATATGTTGATCGAATCGGAGGGTGACACACGGCACAAAGATTCGCGATCTGCAGAAATTCAGAAGAGTGAAACTGTTGTTTGCAAGACAAAGGAGGGCACCAATCAATCCAATGTACTGGAGAGCAACATTCACGGTTAAAACATCACAAAACAATGTCATTCAATATAACAATGGTGGAATATAGCATATACACCGATGGTCAGTTAGCATAATTTTCCACCATACACGATGTGTAATACATCGCTGCTGTCCCTAAAGGTCGTCCAGCAGAGATGGTCCATGTTTGCCAGACACACCAGCACAGAGAGCCTTGAAACTCGTCATATGGGGAGCCAGAAAATACAAAGCCAGAGAGGTATTTATTACATAAATCTGTTAAGTGTTGCGAAGTAACCTCAAGAAAACATGATTCGGTACACTCAGATCACAAATGGTCCAGAGGAAGCGACAAGACATAGTGGTCAAATGCGAAGAAGGACAGTTAACAACTGTAAGATCTTTTTACTACTAGAGCCGCAGAATACAGTAATCATACATGCAATATAGCATTCCAGTTGGTTATTAAATCACAAGATGGACGACTGCATATTGATATGATGGATCTACTCAAGTACCCACTGATACCATACAGTAGTGGTGCAGCTTATGGATGGCTAGCCAAGACAAATAAATCTTAAGGTTGTATGTAGCTCATAAAAGAGACTTACAATACAAAATACTTACAGCAGACATCACCCTGGCCATAGGCGATAGAAACACTTTGTTCTACTGTATGAATGCCATCCCACACAATTTTGGACAGATACGTGACACTCTCTTCAACGTGCTGTCACAATTATGTCGACTTTATTATCATCATGGTCATGTATAAAGACTAGGTATAGGCAATGGAAATTGGAATGAAGAGGATGTCGTGAAAGACTATTGATACATGGAGAAAACTAAAAAGACCTGCTGAAAGTATTCCTTTTCAACGAAAACGGCAATACTCATCTTGCCCCATTAATGTGCAAAGCTTGGTACAATGCATATTTAAAGCGGGTACAAGCGTGAAAAGTAATCCTTATGCGATGGAAGGTCAACGCTTTTCATATCATTTGATTGGAAAAGCACAATAAGGACTACGATTGTCATCCTGAAGCCAACAGTAGAAAGCAACTGATCCAAGGAGTTATCTTTTGTATGTATGCCAAGGAACAAGGATACAGCAACATAGCCACCAAGAGTCCAGACAGTGACATCTTCTTCATTATTACATGTACCTACCCAATGGTGTTACACTTCTCTTTGATACCGGCATGGGTAACAATAAAAACACTGATCCGCAAGGCAGATGTTGCACGTGCATTTATAATGTAACACTGTGTTGCACTGACTTTGCATTTTCCATGCATATAGTGGTTGTCATTCAACAAATACTTTTAAAGCAAAGTCGTAGAAAGGCCTGCCAAGACCCTACAGAGCATGCAAAGGGTTGTACCGGTACTTGTCCGATTGGAACACGTATGGTCTGTTCCTGATGACATCATAACTGGTCTTGAGATGGTCAAGTATGCCTTATATAACAAACCCAGCTTTAAGGAAGTCGACAAATTAAAATTCTTCATGATAAAATCGAAGTGTGTAAACGAGCTACCCAACGCTACTCGCAATGTTGATATGGAGACAGATGCCCCATGTAGGAAATGCGTAGACCAACGCATCACATTCAAAGATAGAATTACCAAGTTACGATATGGCAAATGCACACATTCCAGAACCAAACATTCCTACAGCAACATATGGTCATGGATAAATAAATATATGAAATATATAAAGCTCGACCCTCTGTGAGTAGAGGGTGACATTGTACAACAGCAAATGTTTTATGTTCTTCAGGGTGCACAAAAGGATGGCAGTGATGAGGATGACGAGGGTGCAACATGGGGTGATACTGAAACATTATCTGAAGATAGCAACTCTGATAACAATGAGTGATAGAAAATACATAACTCACATACAGTCTTAGAGTAGATTGTGTTTTGAAATTTAGCATAAGATGACAAATGGAAGCACATTTGAAGACTAAAATGTGGCAAATAATGTTTAAAATGAGAATATCGTTAGAATTTTGGATTTATGAAAATAGAGATTTGTTTCTGTTTTAATAGTTATAACTCAACTGATTTCCTCATGATTAATAGACCTAGAAGAAGCATTAAATTGTAGAGAAATTCTAATTAGAAGGGGAGATATCAGCAAAATGTGTATGCAGAGTTTAACGGGTGGCCACTCTGGATTTATGCAAATTGGGTACCGTGCAAATGAGTTTATTTCTTAGGAACATGATTTTTCTAGAGTAGGCTATCCTAGTAAACATTCTGGTACCAATGGAAGATTGTCATGTGGGTGGGGTAGGTGCATGGTGGGCCTCCCTGGCTCCCTACATAATTGGTGAAATGATCAACAACACGTAATTAATGAATGGATGGATGAATGCATTGCCTATTGCCACAAGTTTGGTATTGTCATATGGGTTGTGCCCCGTTTACAAATGTGTGTACCAAGAGCCAATTGTCAAAAGAGCCAATAACCAATTTTCGGTGACGTGAGTTCAGCAAATCGCAATTGCGCATGACTGGTTATGCCCTGACTGATATATTATTTGGAGACCATACATCCGGCGAGAAATTACTGAACTCTGAAATGCCGCATTTGAGAGGCTCATAAGCTATCTACGGCTTTTCAGATTTATGGTCTGCGCCGTTTACAAACTGGCGTGCTGATAACATATTGGTATATATATATATATATATGGCCACTCAATTTCCACGATCAAGCCAGCATCACGTCAGCAAGCGGTGGTATTCAGTTGAGCAGCAGAAATATATCGTTAACCCTTACATCCATCTTCCCACAAAACGGTAAAAGGCTACCAGGGCGCATGAAGATAGCCACGAAAATTATACATATGATATCAAAGCACCGACTCAAATAATAATAATAACAATAATAATAATAATAATGATAATAATAATAAATAATAATTTATAAAAACATAGCTATGAACAGGCATGTACAAAATCGTAAATACTCGATTTTCTCCGCGAAACTTTGCTGGTAATTTTATCTTTATGTTTTTAATTTCCGTAGAATTCCAATGTGAGTCTTTTTGATTATTGTGTGGTCGTAGGCCTATAAAGGATTTGATAAGAAACGGTGTTTCAATGCAAGCATTAATTCACGTGAAGCACTTTACGCACAAAATTAAGTATACGAAACTTAAATATCTATCAGCTATTGCAATAGAGAAATCTAGTCTACCAGTCAAGTATATGATGTCATAATCAAATACGTTACAGGTAGGCTGACGTCACAAATAAAATACGTCATGAATGTCATTTCTATGTCCTCCATAAATACCTAATAGTCCGTCATGTTGTACGAATTGTATGTCCTTACCAGTTAATTAACAATCTGTTGAATATTTTGAAAGCAATTTGCTTGGGAATTAGCTTCAAAATATTACACAGTTTAACAGTAGTTTTCTGCAAATTGAGATTCAGTGTGTCCGATTTGCGATTCTATTCCAACACAGACGAAGCGTGGGTGGAGTTTAGCTAGAGATGGGATGGGAATATCTAAAACAGGATTCATCCATTGAATCCACCAGATGCTGACATAATACTGTACATCGACACAGCAGCAAGGCTTCTGTCTTACTATCAGTTGCGCATAACCTTATCTGTAGATTCAGTGATGGAATGCTGAACGAAATTAGGTAGGCCCTACATCATCCATAGTATACTAGAACCGGCAACAAGCAAGGAAAATGATCCAAATGTCAATTTGCACTGCTTGAACCACATTTTATAACTTGTTGCAAAAATATAATGTCCTAATTATGACCATTTTACATTTCCAAAATGGTAGCTATTTACATAAATTGTTTGTTACTTATCTTAGATTCTAGGCCACATACACGCGGTATCACTATCTGTATGATTACCAGACATACTTCTTGTCGTGTCGAACATCGTGTCTAGGTGTGCTCGGGGAAAAATGGCTGCCATTCCACTCGAATAAACCAGGTTATGTCCACATTTACATGCCATGTTTGGCGAGATGTTAGAGGCTAGTTATATATTATGACATGTAAATACAGCAAATTCATTCTATTGATTCATTGCACCCAAAATGTAGGATTAGCCTCTTTCATTAATATTCTAGGTGACTCAGACGCCGAGATAGGCCAATATAGAAAACAATTTTAAGCGTGGGGGGTGGGGTGGGGCATTTTGAAAATTCAAAATGAGCACCACAAACCTTGCGTATTAAATGGCAAGATTTCAAAGTTTCCAAGAATGTTTAGGTTTACAAGTCTCCAGAAAAATCTCAGCGAAGATCAAAATAAAGACAGGGAACCTGATTACAGACAGGCAGGAAGCTACACCCTCCTTATATGTTGATCGAGATATCCATTTTTATTTATTCGTCCATCCCAATCTTCCTTTATTCACCCACTCGATCACCTATCAATCCATCATATATCTCTCTCAGGGCCAAACTTTAGGCAGTGCAACAAGTGCATTTGAAGCTCGGATCGCTGCGCTCCAGTACGAAACGGCCAGGGCTGAGATGCTCCAAACTCACCCCTCATGGTCCTGTGGACCGGCGGCGTACATCGCCCTGTAAGTCCGCAAGAACGTGTATCACGCATGCGCGTCATACAAGATAGCCTGCTTATGCTAGATAGACAGCGTGGGGTAAGGCATCTTTTATGACAATAGGCCTAACAGCCTTTGTCTTACGGACAACAGGCCTAACAGCCTTTACTGTCGTACCAGATGATGCTGGTGATGATGATGATGATCATGAGTATGTATATAACTGCTTGTATTCCCAAATTGTTATTACGAGGCCCATCCTTTTCATATAAAGATGAATCTTAACCAGGCCAGGCATGGTGGAGATATCATTAAATTACCGCACATGCTTCAGTTTCCAGTCGGCGTGGAGGTTGTATGACGTCACGAACACCGGGTTTTTTCTGATTCAGCTGTGCACTGATTGGTGGAGAAACGGCCTGTGGTGGCTTCTGATTGGTCACCACCATAAAGTATAAAAGGACCCGTATCGGCTACGATTCCTCAGTTTCCAGCGATCGTCAGTTGGCCGAACAGAGACACAATCTCAGGGTCCTGGGTTTCACAGCTCTGACAATCGCTGGAAACATAGGCAATCTCCTTCACTTCTCAGTCCCTCTCTCCACCTAGGAGTATAATGGGTTCCGGCCCAAAAGCTGGGGAAGTTACCAATAGTAGACTGAAATAAAACCAGCCTAGAGTGGCGTGAATGTCACCTGGAATCAGGGACTCGACAGACGCTAATCAAACCAATAACTTCTTCGTGATTCCTCAGTAGGGATGGGCTGGTAATCCGATATGGTAGTTGCTACCATAAGGCTCTCACAAACACTGTTGTTCAGCCGTTTTGTTGGCAATCTACACCTGCACAGTTGTTGATCGATACATGACACTGTGGTCGGATGCCGTAACTGTAGAATGCGCCAATTAATTTTTCCATCTCCTAATAAACTAAAGAGTATAAACGGTCGTAAGCCACCTCGAACTAAGTAGAGGTGCAGTAAGACTGCAATCTACATCACATTTTGAAAGGCGCTTATTTAGATCAACACCATCTGAAATTGACTGCACGGCCTGCTGATTGATATCTCGCCAGACCTGTCTGTTGAATATTTTTAGGGTTTCTTAGATAGTATATCTAGTGCCAAAAAAACCCTAAGTGCTTTGGCCGTCTTACCTTTTCACTGTCGGACATTGCTTTTGTTGCCTCACCTGAGCTTGTGGTAAAAATCGTCTTGTGCCATTGTTGTAACAAACTTTAATAACACGCCTTCATCATAACAAGCGTGCCAGTTTCCTTCACCTCTTTCGTCATCCAACTATTCTGAAGTTTCTACAGTGCAGGAACCTACTTCACTTGTTTTGTGACATCTGACCTTTAAATAGAACTATTGGTAATCATCTGATGGCTCATCACCACTGAAGAAACGCAGTGTTCTACAACATCTATTCTTATTTTGTTCTGATGGCGAACAGGCGTCAGATTACATGTATGAGCTTAGGTCAGTCAGACCCTTTTGTTCCACTGTGTATATCATACTACGGTGAGCGCCGTTCGTGAACTGTTCTTCATTTTGTTCTTGTTAAGCGCATAAGAAAAACCCTGCACTCGGTTTTTAATACTACAGACGTACAATAAGGCATCACAACATTTTCTACACAGCATCACCTTTTAACCAGGGACCGTTTCTCGTGCCTGTACCAATAGACACGGGGCATTGTACAGAATACCCAGGGACCGTTTCTCGTGCCTGTACCAATAGACACGGGGCATTGTACAGAATACCTAACTTAATAGTAGTTTAGATATTGGGATAGGAGACAATAGTAGTTAGGAACCACTGCACAGGAGAGTTGTAAAGACTCTTTCACGGCTTTTCACCAAGCTACATAGTGAGCCATCTTTCAATAACTGGCCACAAATCTTAATGGCCTACTAACGACTTTCAAGCAGGTGTCTCTTTCTATGCTTCTGTAGCTCTGATGCCGCGCTGCTCCGCCAATTCCTCCTTGGTATCCGACTCCTACCTTAGTTACTCGCCAGCCTGACGATGCTGGTTAGCTTGCCTCAGGGATGGGGAAAGGAGACTGCGGGCAACCAGTGACCACAAAGACCGACCTCTAGAGCTGGTGGAACGTTCACATTCCAGTGGGGTCGGGCGACCATTGGCGCCAACAGTGAACACTACAGTATCATCTCGACTATTTGTGTAACCTGTAGTGGAGGCGGAACGCCTGCTCCAACATAATCCAGCACCATGGTCTCTTAAGCTAGTCACCGCTTTAGTTGGTGCCGCAGTCCTTCTTGAGGAGCTAACAATTGGTTATTTAGTCCAGACATAGGTGTTTATGCCTCTAACGGCTCATGCCTATATAACTTTGATAATGGGTTGCCTTCCTGGTGAAGGAGCCCAGGTATACATCCCGGCACGTACCTATTGAGCCACTTCCTCAGGCCGTCTGCACGTACATGCTGTCTGGTCGACGGGCCCAAAGTTGATGAGCAACTTCTTACCACATGTCAGCGCAACCACAAGTAACAAGACAAGAGAAGGATAACACAGAAGCATTGAATAATCACCGTATCTATTTATGGTGGGTTTGAAGTAGTGGTTGGCAGACTATCGTGCCTTCCCAGAAGGCATGGAGAGCTTATTCGCTTCTCCCAGTCACCGTAGTGTTAGTCTGCGATCCACATCTTTTGCCGGCACCTGGTGTGTTGAGAACGAACCATGTAAGACTCATTCCCTCGGAGCTAACGTTTACGCTGCTTTAGGGTTATGTAAGTGCCCCGAGGTGTATTGCTAGGCCGTTCCTACTATACTTAATGTTTGTGCAGTGAATCCTACTTTGGCTTAAGGACTATCTAAAGGTGTCAGTGAAGGTCCAGGAGAAGTGAGTGAGATATCGCCGTTTCAATTCTAGCCTTCGAGAAACCTCCACAATTTCCTGTGTCAGCTCTAACCAAACCCGTGGAGGAAGTTACCAGACAATTAGCTGGCCAGAAGGTTGGAGAGTCGCAGAATGAGATGGCTGCTCTAGAAGTAATGTAGAAGGCAGTAAAGTTGGTGGCCAATTATGAAGACATGGCTTGCTATGTAGCTGCAGCAGAACCGGGAAGGGGTTTTACAATAAACGGCACTCCTTCCTTCGAGCAGTTGTCCCTAACTACTTTATCCTAACAAATATCTGCGTTAATACTATGTAGCAAGTTTTGGTGGTGGTTCAGAGTTTGAATCTGGGGTTGATTTAATTGAGAAAATCCGGGTGGTGGTCGCATAGCTGTTATTTGAGATGCATTCTTTGGTTCTACATTCTCTGAATGCAGATTCAAAGACTGCTTCTCTCGCGTAACAGCTGTTTGAAGGCGCGGTACAGGGCGATCCTGTAAATGAAAACGAAAATTCGTATTCAAGCCCGGATTTGGCTTCGGAACCGTATTTTCCATGTGACTATCACACAGTTGGTTAATTAACTCATCCACACGTTCCCTCATCTTGTATAACTCACTCACGCTCACTACAGGAGACTGGGAGAGGGTCCACCAGGAGGCTCTGGATAACCAGAAGACTCACAGTGGTTCGGCACCGGAGTGTCCATAAAAGGGAGGGCCGGCTGCTGTCCTGAAGCAACCCGAGAAAGAGTGTCAACCAAAGGGGTAGACACATTTCCACAAGGAGGAACAGAAAAATCACTGGAAGGAAAAATAGCTCCACTAGTGTGACTATCCTGGAAACCTTCCAAAGAACTAATATTTGAATTTGCATCTTCCTCATTAGTACTCCAGCCGTCATTGCTGTAATCAGTGTCATACCCATCTTCAAAGTGATCCTTAGCATATATAGTGACTCCATCTTGAAAGGTCACATGTGATTCTGAGAATCTGTGTTGAGGTCGCATCTCAATTCCTAATGGGGTGTGTGTACCAGGATGCGCAAATGCATCATCACTAAGGATCTTGCCTATTAACAAATGCCAATTCTATCTTAAAGCCAGATAATTAATCATTAAGTGATTTTACCTTGGATTACCACAGTTATGTTAAGGATCCTAGGAATCCAAACAGTGTAGAAAAACCACTATTTAACGAGTTGCTAACTCGTTAATGATCTGAACTTAAGGTACGATCAGTGATAGTAACACTGTAATATTAAGAAACAGACCATAAATTGCTTCAGGAAATTAAAGCCAAAGTGAAGTGGCAATTCACAGTAGTGGGGGATTAATAATTTCCTTTCACGAAGAATAATTAAATATAATGTACTCTGTTACGACGGAAGAGATGCGTTTGACAAAAGCACTATTTCAGAACCTAATAACTTAAAATTAAATGGATGTCATTATGCTGGTAAACAGTAGTAAGTATGAATAGTTCCCAAGTATTATAACTGCTAAGACAATTATCCAATCATCTGTGTCTAATTAAACTTACAATGATTCAATTAAATGATATAAGCCGTGAAACAGTTGTAATGTCAATAGGTTCCCAAGTTATTAACGGCTAAGGGAACAGACTGTTAGCTGATCATTTATACTGAATTAAGGTTACAATGATTCAATTAAATGATATAAGCCGTGAAACAGTTGTAATGTCAATAGGTTCCCAAGTTATTAACTGCTAAGGGAACTGAATGTTAACTGATCATTTATACTGAATTAAGGTTACAAAGATTCAATTAAATGATATAAGCCGTGAAACAGTTGTAATGTCAATAGGTTCCCAAGTTATTAACGGCTAAGGGAACAGACTGTTAGCTGATCATTTATACTGAATTAAGGTTACAATGATTCAATTAAATGATATAAGCCGTGAAACAGTTGTAATGTCAATAGGTTCCCAAGTTATTAACTGCTAAGGGAACTGAATGTTAACTGATCATTTATACTGAATTACGGTTACAAGTACAAAGCCACAGTTAAATGATAACTGGTCAAATGTCGACTTATATGAAATAGAAATTGGCAGATACCAATTTTAATGAAAATTTGCTCTCGTCTGCAAAAAGAACTAGCAGTTTTATTTGGTTCTGGCAAAGCTATGTTTACAATTTCATGATTTTCTGGCGTTGAAACAAGTTTTGCACATTGTCAAGACAGTAAATCAGAAATTGTACAAGTATCGACAGTAGTTGCTAGGGGTAGCAGAGAGGAATGATATGTGATATGAAATAGCAACTATTACCACTATGAGATCTCAAACATGGAGTTCACTGGATTTATCTAATATCATGGTCACCTGGACAGACAATTTGGGGAATCGGGTATATAAATGGCTACAGACTCAAATGGGTAGTTTCAGAAATCCAGAAGTCAGAATAATATCAACTACTGGAGGACATGTCCTTAATTTAAGAAAAACAGCAACTCTAGAATTCAATCAAGTAAGTGGTTAGTTAGATAGTGGGAATATTATTAACTAAGCCCTAAGGCTTACACTATACACTTACATCAGCTCCTGTTCTTTAGAATTAAGCCACGGTGGCCGTCAATCGGTTGAAATGCCGGTCTTCATTGCTGCCAGTTTCTAACCATAAACCAAAATGATATAGTACGCGAGCACTCGAATTAAGAATCATTACAAGCTAAACAGCAAAATTAAAGATCCCTCGTGGAGCCCCAGCTCAACACAGAATACTACACTACTCAAATCACAGCTACATTATATCTCAATCTACACTTTATCTGAACAACGTACTCGCGTATTAGTAACCTAAGTATTAAGCAAACTGACAGAAATTCGGACTAGCACAACGACTAAGAGACTACGCTGAGTTAAGCGCCCTACACCAGCTAGGGCAATTCAAGGTCGGACCCAGAGTCCAATTTTTACCTGGAATTTATACCCAAAAAGTGTTGCATGCACCAAAAATTCAGACGCCCGTGTAGAAAATCCTTGGCCAAAAGTTCTCATTTTTAACTTAACAATAGGTGACTAGATTGTCAGATTACCATATCAAAGGATTGCTGGTTTAAACATCACCATTGTGATGGCCCACTCGTTTAAACATTAACATAACAATAGATCAGGAATCGGTACGGAGTGCAAATGCACCGGACTGTAATATGTTAATAGGGTTATGTATGTGGAAAATCTGACAACGCTAAATTGATAGGAATGCAGATTCTAATACATTGCAACATTTACAAAATGCATAATTTGTCACATCGCCCAAACGAAATGGCCATAATTTCCTCTATACAATGTTGCTGTTTGATGTTGCTATGGGAAAGAGCAACCATATTCTGAAACATTGACTATCTAAAGAAACACGGGAACATGAAATATTGAAGAATAACTAAAAACGCTGTCATGATTGGAATATTGAATTAGCGTACAATTTATGTAAAGCAGAATACCGCGAGACCCGGCTCGTATTTTAAAGACAGACCCGCTCATGCCCAAAATCCAAGATCACCAGCTCAGATGATTTAAAAAATCAATAAACGGGAAAAATGATCTTTAAATGTCATAAGCGCATACACTTTCAGCAACGTAATTCAGCAATCAAATTCTTACAAACTACCGCTTACTTCACGGATTTGATGACCAAATTTCAATTCACTGTGAATTGGGCGTAAAAGCGTTAGGCGCCTATACCGCCACCGTAATCGCGCGAGGAATTATTCAAGTGTAGAAGATTTAACCACACGCTCAATATGGCCAAATACCCCATGTTGCTGAATGATCATACAACAATTACATGATGCCCATATGTTGCTAAATTATTACGAATAATTAATGAAATAATGGCAGCAACGCCGTATCATCATTGAAACGGCAAAATGGCCTGCTTTAACGCAAATAGAGTGGCTTCAGAATATGGCTTAAAGTTGAAAAACTGTGAACGCGGCATAACGTTGGCTGTACCTGATTAGCGCTAATATTATGATCTACAGTTCAGCGTAAAAGTTATCAATATTTATTCGATAATTTTTCAATTCACAACAGCCAAAATGCACTCTTTTAATTTGTATAAGTGGCAATTACGCTAAAATATTTGAAACCATTAAGACTGGAAGCCGTTGCTGCCCTAAACATCAACGACTTTCAGCACCATTAATAGCACAATTGTCAACCAGATTAGAGAATTTCTAATAACAGATCCAGTCTTGTTTCAACTAGTTAGGATTAGGCGCCATATCTCGAGTCTATTAGTGCAGGAACGAGAGATGGCTCTAGTGAAAACTTGTTGCTGCGTTTGAAGCTGTATAGTATAAGTTTAAGCATTGTACGATTTAAGAGATATACAAGTACACATATTGATGCAAGGCATCAATGGTAAATAGCGTGCCCCGAGGTTATTATAATTCTGAGAATACACTCAACTGTTTCATGAAAAACTGAAGTTATATAAAGGCATACAATAAACACAAAAGAAGGAATATTTCTTGCAAAAGATATGGGCAGTATTAGCTATGGGCTAGGAAAAACAGCTTATATTGTTGGTCAGTCCATCATTTTTCTCCAGGCCAAACTCCTTAACAGAGAGAGGAACAGACAAAATTAAGAGCAGCCAGTGATGAGAAAATTGCACTACTGCATCAATAGAGTGTAACAGATCAAATTTGGGTCATTAGGTATCAACAACTTGTACACATAAAGAAATCAACAGAGCTGGCAACCCAGTCAGTAGAAAATCAGCGCAAGAAGCAGTACAGACCCTGACATCCATTCAAACATATTAAAGAAAACCTGTAAAGAATATTTTTAACTTAAATCTTGATACCTTCTTAAACAGACGTGAAGAGCTTATTACCCGGAAATATATTGGTGAAATATACACTGCAATGCTCGTGAAATGCGCAAAGCAAGTCTATTTTTTGATGCAATACAGGACCCCGATCTGTACCGACAGATAAGCTTTTCAACAAAGTGGCCAGGATAAAACCATTACCGTGAACCTAGTTTTCTCCAACGAAAATGATATAGTAGAAAACATTCTGACTGAAGACCCAGTGAGAAACATCGTGATCTGTTTCATTTAGCTATCATATCTATGTCACCTATTAAACGATATCTTTACTGGAAACAGTGACAAACTATTAAATCAAATATTTTTGCATAGACAAAAAGGCCAAAATTGGCCTCAACCATTGTAATGATGACGATCTTGTTGACCATATGTGCAAATGTTATAGTATTAGCCTGATAAGTCAGGTTCTACCAGTAGACGATAAATTTCAAGAAAACTATACAGGTAAGCCGTGGAATATTTTGAAACTAAATTGACTGGCTCCTGTTGCTGCCTATGGCAGCAACAGCGGCCAGTCAAATTATTTTCAAAATATTCAACCCCATTTTTATTAAATAACAAAACATACAATTCGTACAACGTGTCAGATTATTAAGCATTTAAGATGAACTAAATCGAGCCAGTCATGACGTCATTATTATGACGTTATCCTATGCGTTACTTAATGAATTACGACGTCATATAACATAATATGATGGATAGACAACCTGAAAAGGCCCATTAGCAAGTGGTATTAATTACCCTCGCTCCATCAGAGGATGAGTGTATTTTATTCAGGTCTATGTGCGTTCGGGATGGCAAGGGTCTACAATCTATGATTGGCCTTGTTAAAATGTGACCTATAAATACGGGTGCTCTCTTAATACAAGTGGTCCATATTGTGTGGACCACGCATTAACAAGTGGTATTAGCCCTGTAATGCTCAATTTGGTCATGCCAATTTCAATAGAGTTATCCATTTCTAGGTATCCCACGCCTATTTATAGCTAAGCTCCACCCAGTTTTTGCGTGTTGGAATCGATGTCTATATATACGCTGAATAATGAATTCCCAGACTTCCAATTTCAAGGTAACTATACAGGTAAGCTGATGACTATTTTGAAACTAATTTGACTGGGTGCAATGAAAACCATGAATCGGCCTAAATTTGAGCCGAAATTATTTCATGGTAGATAGTTTTAAATCTCACTACTTCGTAAGCATATGCCTATACCTATCTAAACATATGGGTGACATTCTGGTGCCGAACCCATTATGACCGATATGCTAGGACATACCGACACCTATTTGAATGTGGTGAATGTGAACCAACCATATTATAATGGGGCAATACGGCGAATATGTAACTACGTACGATGAGATTACTTGATGGTAGAATTGTGCAAAAGCACTAGCTCATATTGAGTTATATTGAGTTATTCCATATATTAAAAAAATTATTACAAATCGAGAACAGACATTCTGATACCGAATATAGTAAATTGGTGGCGTTTGACAACTGTCCGTGGCTACTAAATTGAATATTCCGAAATTACTATGTGGTAGAAAACTCAAGATTCATTAGCGTGTTCATATCGCTATCTAACCATATCGGTGAAATTATGTGGCCAAACCTATTCCAGACAGGTAATAGTAGGCATTGAAAACCCGCAGATCTGCCAAAATTGAAACGAATTTACACGATGAAATCGTATACTACGAAATTACTTCACGGTCGAATTTTTTTAAATTCCCAATATAGCTATTGTATTCAAATCCCTCTACGTCTATGTGAACGAAGTTCTGGAGCCGACAATATTACATACAGACAGTAGGGCACCGAAAAGCACGAAAACCCTAACATTTAAGCCAATTTTTTCCTAATAAAATTATTTCATCTAGAATTTGTTAGATTCGGAATATACCTAGTATATTAAGGCTCAAGTCTATGTAGGTAAAATTATGGGGCTAAACATACTACAGACAATAGGGCACTGAAAACTGTGAATCACCGGAGATTTAGCAAATTTTCGGTATGAAATTGTGCACTACGAAATTACTTCATGGTAAAAGCTTTTTTAACCTCAATCCATTACTTCACTAGCGTATTAATATACCTATCTAACTATATGGTTAAAATTCTGTGGCCAAATTTCCTGTAGACCTTAACTTAGCACATGCATAGGCCTACACTTTCGGTTGATTTCTGTGTTCAACAATCTGCTACAATATTATTGACAGCAGTTTTGACTGGAAATTTGGAACATTGGTGGTATATCAACACTGCTACATAATCGCATTGGTCCGACATGGATTTATTCCCACGGATGGATTAAAGACAAAAGGATACTATTGATAATCACACATCCATTATTCATTCGCATCCAGCGAGTTCTCTTTCGATACGAGATCGAGAAATGTATCTCGTATGGTGGGGCCTATTGAGTAGCCATTGACGTAGCGATTTCATGATCCAGTGTTGCTTTTACAGCCTGCTACGGGCATAGACTGGGTCCCGGTCTGTCTGGTATCCGAAGTTGAGTCTGTGTAACAGTTTAGTCGTTGTGATAATGTAAGAAGATGACCGGTTATTACATTAGAGGTGTAGTTTCGAAGAAGTCAAGCCTTTAATTTTAGATGGATCCATCATTGTTAGTGAACTCTGCTTTTTTGCCCTCTACGATATTATTATGCATGTTTTTCTTTTGAAATTTACCACACACATAGTACGCCTCAAGACTGTCTGTAACAAGTCTGTAATTTTTACCCTATCTCGAATGCAACAAATGTGAATCATACTATCATACAATACGGGAAAGGTTACACCGACATGGTACATCATCGTCATCCTCATAATGTATTAACCCTGTATTACCTAAATTGAGTCAAGAATATGAAAAAGAATATTTGGTTATTGAGTGCTTATTTGCAGGCCAATAGACGACTGTTTTGAAGCGTTACTATTGGAATGACTGGCTCAATTATCGAGCCAGTCATTTCAGTGGTGAATTTTCAAAAACGATCTCTTGACCTGCAAATTAACATCCTCAAGATCACTGTAGAGGCCGGTTTTGGCGCCTCCTCATGAAAGGGTTAAAATACAATAAGATAAGATGATAGGCTTACATGGGCAGTCGTTGTCGTTGCAATACTTAATACAGGTCTATGATAGCAACAAATAGGTGGGTAGGGTGGGGTGGGCTACCAGTCAAAGTATTAAAAATATAGTCGTATAGTTGTTTTTATCTGAGATATTGAAATTTCGGTGTTAAACATTCTAAAGGAGTTTGCTAGAAAAACACACAATTCTGCCCAAGTAAGTCACCTCTTGGTGGTGGTTGCTTGAAATGACTTCCATAGGCCTAACGTTAGTCAATCGGTCACTGAATCCGGATCGTATATTAATACATTAATACCGCGCTCGTGTTGATATCGATGGATCTCTGAGCTTCTTGACTATCAATTTCCAGAAAACTATACAGGTAAGGTGTTGACTATTTTGAAGCCAATTTGACTGGGTGCTGTTGCTGCTTGTGGCAGTAACATCGCCCAGTCAAATTGGTTTCAAAATATTCACCAGCATGTTTTTTAAATAGCAAAGACATACAATTCGTACAACGTGTCGGACTATTAAGCATTTAAGACAGACTAAATTGAGTCAGTCATGACGTCATGATTATGACGTCATCCTATGCGTCACGTCGCTGATTATGACATCATATGACGTAATATGATCGATAGACAACATGATAATGTCCATTAGCAAGTGGTATTAATTATCCTCCCTCCATCAGAGGACGAGTACATTTTATTCAGGGCAACAGTCTATGATTGGCCTTGTTAAAATATGTGACCTATAAATATGGGTGGTCTCTTAATACAAGTGGTCCATATTGTGCGGGCCACGCATTACCAAGTGGTATTAGCCATGTAATACTCAATTTGCTCATGACAATTTCAATAGAGAGATCCATTTCTAGGTATGCCAAGCCTATTTCTAGCTAAGCTCCACCCCTTTTTGTGTGTTGGAATTGATGTATATATATATATATATATATATATATATATATATATATATATATATATATATATATATATATATATATATATATATATATATATATATATATATACCTGTGCAAAAGTTCAGCACCAGCAAAAACAATAGAACGTAGAAACATGATGGTACAACTAGGCTGCCATACTTTTTGTCCCGCGTTAGCTGACATAATTCCAAGTACGAAATACACATGCATGCATGACTTCACGCCACTTGATGTCCGTGCGTGGCGGGAAACAGCACACGTGTTCAGTTATGTAAAAGTCCAGTTTGAGGTGTAGAGCATTACATACAGATTTAGGCGACAAGATTAGGAATTTTGTGTTCATGACCGTGGTTTATTTGTACAGAGAGAATTAGCTCTTGATTGTGAACCGCTATGGCAAGACGAAGGTTAAGTGATCGTGTGAAATGGCAAATCATAGGCATGCATACCACTGGTATGTCATGCAGAGAGATTGGCAGACAGCTGAACATTAACCATACTGTAATCAGTCGTTTGATTGCAAAACATGGGCAAACTAACGAGGTGAAGGACAGGCCTAGATCTGGAAGACCGAAGAAGACTACTGCCCGTGATGATCGAGCCCTAGTACGCCTTGTTAGGAGATCTCCATTCACCAACAGCAGAGTGCTCTGCCAGCAATGGGAAATGCGCGATAGAGTGTCAATGTCTACCGTCAAAAGGAGACTGTATGCTGCTGGCATGAAAGCTAGGAGACCTGTCAGACGTCCTCTCCTCACTGCACACCACAAAGAGGAGCGTCTGAGGTGGTGCAACGAAAGAAGACACTGGAACATGAGATCCTGGAGACGGGTACACTGGTCCGATGAAAGTCGGTTCCTGCTTCATGCCACAGATGGTCGAACTCGTGTATGGAGGTCCAGACGCACGGCGTACGACCAACGTAACATCATGGAAGAAGTTCCATTTGGTGGAGGTTCCGTTATGATATGGGGGTGCATCTCATTTGATTGTAAGCTGGATCTGTTGACTGTACCTGGAACACTAAATGGACAAAGATATCAAGATTCCATACTGGATAGAGTTGTGGTCCCTCATTTTGTAAATCATGCACCTGGAACCCACCCTATATTCATGGATGACAACGCCCGATCACATCGTGCTAGAGCTGTGCATGAATACCTCCGCCAGAATGCCATCGAAACCCTACCATGGCCAGCAAGGAGCCCTGACATGAACCCTATTGAGCATATCTGGGACATTCTGGGAAACATGGTGAGAAGGAGGGATCCTCCTGTGCAGAACCTACAGGAATTAACAGACGCACTCCATCTTGAATGGCAACGAATACCACAATGGCGTATCAGTCGGCTGGTGACCAGCATGAGATGTCGTGTCCAGGCCGTCATCCAGGCACAAGGTGGATATACCCGGTATTAATAATGACAGTCTCAAACTCGTGCACAGATGTTAAACTTCGTTTTCAGACACCATTAATGACAATCTAGCCACGTGTGTCAACTGTAGGGCAATAGTTGTCAGTTGTGTCAACGTAACCATATTCAGGCCTCGTTTTCAAGTTCAAACAAAAACATACAGTGTTTCCCCACCATCATAATCAGCATTCCTCTAGTTGCATTATTACCTCTTGCACTAAGATGGATGGGTACATAAATGTTTATGCTATTGCTTTCTTCATAGCACATGAATATACCCTCGCATGTGCGTAAAAATAAGGTGGTGCTTAACTTTTGCACAGGTGTATATATATATATATATATATATATATATATATATATATATATATATATATATATATATATATTATTCAGCGTGTATATATATATATATATATATATATATATATATATATATATATACGCTGAATAATATATATATATATATACGCTGAATAATGAATTCCCATACTTCCAATTTCAAGGTAACTATACAGGTAAGCTGATGACTATTTTGAAACTAATTTGACTGGGTGCTTTGAAAGGTGTGCTGCCTCTGGCCGCAACAACGCCAGGTCAAATTAGTTTCAAAATATTCAACACGATGTTGGTTAAACAGTAAAGACATACAATTCGTACACTTGCCGGACTATTCAATGTTCATGACTGAGCTCGATACGCCATTCATTTACACATTTTGGATTGTGACCTCAGCCTGTATATGAAGTAATTGATTATGACGTAATAACCTTCAGTTACAGATCGAACCCAGCCATTATCATAGAAAATTACTGTTGAATAAATAGCAAAGACATACAATTCGAACAGCGTCTAGTCAAATTAGTTTCAAAATATTCAACAGCATGTCGATTAAATAGTAAAGACGTGCAATTCGCATACTTGACTGGCTATTCAACGTTCCTGGTGGAGCTAGATACGGCATTCATTACACATTTTGATTGTGACGTCCAGCTACATCTGACCTAAATAATTATGACGTCATATACAGAAAAATCCATTATCATAGAAAATGTCTATGTCTAATTGCCGTCCAAGAAACCATTGGGGTTTTTCTCTTGCAATTTACTACTGAAATTATAGGATCGGTTATCCAACCAGTCATTCCAGTGGTAAACTTTCAAAACAAGTTCTCCGGTGAGTAGCTACTGCAAATGGGCATTTCTCGCGATTACCGCAAGAAGTCATTTGTGGTCAGTTTGATAGAGTGCTAAAGTGGACGTATAAGTTCCGTTGGCTGTTTATTAAAATAATTAAGTGGTCTTCGTCGCCCAAACTCTATTACAGTCCGACCAGAACAAATAAGAGAACTCGCCATGAATCACGTGCATGAAGATAATAATTATGAGATATCCAGCAATCTAAAATAGAGCCGTGTCTTCGCGCGCGAGACACAGCCCCACAATCCCCTGCGCGAAATGTCCGCGCCTATAGGTAATTCTAGCCAGCAATAAATAGAAGCGTGCCCGCTGGAGCGGGCACGCAATAACTATTTAACTTAACAAATGAAAAATAAATAGTGTCTTAACCGCGCTCGTCGTGTTGCAATTCTATACAGTGCAATTAGATCCAGCTTACTTGCAATCAGTGTTAGAGAAAGAAAATAACTATGTTACAATTTAAAAAAATGATCGCCTATTATTCATCAACGAAATGTTCTTTTAAGTTCTTTATGGCACCATGGTTTGTTGGCGCCTGTTACTCATCAGAGCAAGTTGGCGCAGTAGCTGTTGGTCCAGCGTTCAGGAAGCATTGCAGTATTCTCGATATTGTTAGCGTCTCTTAGTCATTGGTACAAAAATAATAGCACAGAAGTTGTACAGTCATATTTGATGTGGTGATTGAAGCACACAGGATCTCTGGTGTGGAAGTGAAGTTGCCTCTATTGGTGAAGTGGATGAGTTTATAATGGTTACGGCACAATACGATCAGCGCCGCTTAGCTCAGCAACGGCGCTGAAATCAATGTTCACGGTTAGAGTAGTTAGTTAAACATTGCAGGGGGCACTGGATACGTGCATGTTTTCAGCTACCACTTTTTGGCGTGGTACAGCCATGGCGTCACTAACTGGTCCCAGCGATTTTTTCTGAAGAACACGCCATCACTTGATGTTGGCACTGGTATTGTTCCCGACGAGTTGGCTGTAGCAGCCTGATTTAAAGTTGTTTTATTGACCCCTAAAGAGGGGTTCCACATATTAGTCGGCGCCGTAAATACGAGTAGGGCTCCAAGTCACGGTAAGACTATAGGTAATGTCTTCTGCACTGGATAGACGCCCCCATCCCGACTAGGGCTGTTCGATTAAGGAAATAAATAATCGATTATGATGTCTGGTAAATAATCGATTTAATCAGATAATCGATTATTTAATCTTGAAACATTGGAAGTAGTGTAGTGCGGATCGGCCGGACAAGTACGAACCATCCCAGCTCAGCTGGGTACCGAAAGACCGACCCGGGCACGTCCCCCCCCCCCCCCTTAGTAGGATAGGACACGTGTATAGAGCCATATAAGAGAGGTTTCTAAAAATGACTAAGTCTGTGAGATCGCGTAGCGTGCATCCACGCACGTCAGAGCCTCCCTGACAATGCGTGTCAGCGTTGAGAGAGATTGCCTACCAAAGATGTACCGAGTTGGTGCATATAATTTCTTTAAATTGTACCATCCTCGTCATTTCTATCAGGACCGGAATGAAACGAGGAATCTAAAACTGTTAACCATTTTAAAATATCGAAAACGTCATAAACGCGTGCATATAATGAGTGAATGGGGGGGGGGGGATGTCCATTAGGTGATAATATCCTTGCCCTTGGAGCTCGCACGCTGATTGACTACAGATCGTGCGCTGGGCGTTCTAGCTATGACGTCACTAGGAGTATAAAAAGAGCGCAGAACTGAGAATCGAGACCACACTTCGACGAGAGAGAAAGATGGTAGGTTGTGTGGCCAGAGCAGTGCGAGACATGGGTAACTGCTTACTGACTGCTGGTTTCATCGTAACCACAGCAGTGCCACTCGGTTTTGAGATCTTGAATCTCTGGCCCACAACCGCTGCCTCCGCATCTAAACTTTTGAAATGCTCTCGGGAGGATATCACCCGAGGGCAAATAAACTAAACAAATAAAGAAGGTACCCCCACAGTCAACAACTTTAGAGGAGTCTTCCCGCGGATGGGCCTTGCAGCCCCTATGTAACGAACTCGTAGTATGTAGAATGAGTGGTTATTTTGGTGGACGACTCGTCAGATCTGTCAGACCATGCTGAAAAGTGGTAATCAAACTCTTCGCAATGCATTGTGTATGATATTTAACTTTTAGACCAGTCCAGTGGGACATTGTCTGGTGCCCCGCACGAGCTATGCGGTGCAGCATGTATTGTGTACACAGAAGATGCCCATACATTATTTAACTTTCAACTGTAGCCCTTTATCACTACAGGGCAGCTTCCAACTTCCGATACATTAACGAAACTTTGACACTCTGTTAAATTAAGATATGTAAGTGTATATGACTATCTAGTAGATATCCACATCTGCAATCATTCTTCTTCACTATCTTTGAGAGTGAGCCACATCGACTGCGGATATTCCCAGTAACTTCAGAATCATGCCATCTTGCATTCCTCATCTCTGGCGCATCATCTTCTATGATCTATGAACTTTTTCCATACCGATGACTATTAGGCACTCATTTAACTGTATTTTTGTATTATTGTATTTTATGTCTGTTTTCTAGGTACTGATGACTAATAGGTACCGAGCGGTCGTCTGAGACCGCATTTTATAGTTTATATTTGTAATGTATATATTATCTTTATTTTGTGCTTATGACTAAGGAGCAACGCAAGGTCGTTTGACCTTATTTTTTGTCAATACGGTGATAGTTGGTTATATATGGCAGCAGCCATCCTAGTTACTTGTTTTGTTTATATTATATAAAATACTAGGATCACAGTATGCTAGGCTACACTACACAGCAACAATAAATCTGCATTACTTTTTTCACTGAGGTCCTCATTAAGCAAACCTGAAATGTGATCGACTAAACCTGGCTATTCTAGCTCGATAGGATAGGTTTAAAAGTAGTTACAGACGATCGCTCTTTAGGAGTCATTTGTGTAAGCCTCTTTTCCGGATGTAGCGGATATGTAACACCTCACACCGGCTAGTTGGTATAAATTGGGCATGTACCTTAGGGCCTCCTTATTAACATGTGAGTGATTGTCTCTTCCTACACTCTCTTCGACACGTTGGTGTGATCCGACTCTGGAAAATATTGAGGTTTCTGAACAGTGAAAACTAGTGTGTCGATTTTGCAAACACTCCCTCTGTATCTTCAGATACTAGTTAGTGTAGATATCCATGCCAAAGTAGAAAGCACTGCGAAAACATTAAATTATTTTAACTGGCCAGCAGTGCATCTCTGGGCATTTTAACATAACACTAATGACGGGTAAATGTTAGTCCCCTGGTTCGGATCTTACACAATCCACTCCCATCGTATCAGGTGATGGGCAGGACAAAGATCTCCCTCTAACTATTCACAGTGACTGGGTGTGGTCTTGGAACCCACCACGCCCTCACGGGAAGGCCACTATACTTGGATATCTGTCTCCTCCTCCACCAGCATAAAACATATATGCGCTTTTCAATTGCTTATATAACTATGTCTTGTTCTAGTTATGTTGTATGTAGTTGCGGCTTGGTAAGTAACAGGATCGTTATATGACTCTGAAGCTCACCCCGTGATATGTCTGCATGCTGTCTCTCTGAAGGGCGTGCTCCATAAGGTGACCATATGGAAACCGAGCATTTCCGCCAGTCAGGCTCATGTATTTAAAGATAGGTAGAAATCTCTGCCACTTGCAGCCTAAGCCTGGAACAGGGAATCCTTAATACTATGCCAACGCTGAAGCGGTGGAAGCACGGAGCACACCCCCCCCCCTCAGATAGACAGCATGCAGACATGTCACGGGGTGATGACTCACTCACTTCCCCCAGTAACTTCACTGGAAATACAGGCAACTATATAGATAGGAATGCTATTCCCAACACTCTCTGTACAGCCTGGCTAAGCTGTCTCTTATTGGCGTGCATTCGTGATAGGCGCTCTTGTGGGCTCTATCAATCTGAGTTCTCTTTTCTGTGGGTATACGCGCCGACCTATAGAACCAAGAGGGTTGAGGTTTGAGCATCTCAGCCCAGGATGTTTCATTTCCGGCTAACCTAGGCTGGTTCGTACCAGACTGAGCGATCAGCACTACACCTCTCTGGCCTCTGGCCAATAATTGTATGATAACTCCCTCCACCGGTTTGATTAAAGTTGGCCGTTGAAATCGTAGAGGTTTCTCGGCAGCTGGAATCGAAACGGTGACAACTCACACACTTCCCCAGCACCTTGACTGGTAACTCTTAGTAAAAGCTTTAACGCAAACTATGGATTCACTGCGAAAATTTAATTATTGTAGAAACGGCACAGCAGTGAACCTTAGAGCATTAACATAACCCTAACGCAGTTAACCGCTAGCTCCCAGGGGCCGAGTCTAATATAGTTCGTTCTCGGTATTTTAGATAATGGCAAAAGACGAGCTGGCAGACTGACTCTCTGGTGACTGGATGGGCCAAGTTGGGACTCCACGTCTTCAAGGATGGTAAGCAGTCTGCCAGCTGCTTCTTCGGCCATGTTGTAACTAGATACAGTGGTTATTTAATGCTTCTGTGCAGGCCTGTCTCTGTCTTGTTACATGTGGTTGTGCTGACCCGTAGTCAAGAGTTGCTCTTCGGCTCCACGACTCGTCACCCAGGCAACATGTATGCACCGTCGGCTTAAGGGGTTCTGTCAATATATCTGTCCCGAGATGAGTGCCTGGCCGGGCTACGCATGAAGACAAACTTTGTCAAAGTTAAATAGGACTAGGCCATTTGCTGCATAAACCTTCTGTGTCTGGACTCAAAACTTAACAGTTAGCTTAGCTCCTTGAGAAGGCCTGCCAAAATAAAGCGGCACTGAATACTCAGCGACAAAGTTAGGAAGTGACTGCACTGATTTCCGTTGAAATCTGTGCATCACCTCGACGTAAACCAGTGTACATCACAATAAAAACCCATATATAACCCATATATAATTCAGAACCTTTGCATTGTTTCTGAATAGGAGAACAGTAATAAACCGACTCTCCTCCTCCGCTATGGCGTGGTAGGCATTTTCCTGTGACGGAGGCCTGCGTAAAGCCCTTTCCTCTCGCAAAACCAATTTGTTGGGCCATGTGAGGCATTAGTTTATATTAAACTAGTTCAGCCACGCTAAGGTTTATTCCTTACTCGTGTACCTTCCATATCTATCTATCTATCCATCTATCCATCCATCCATCCGTCCGTCCGTCCGTCCGTCTTTACATTGAAAAAACGCATTGGCACAGGAATTTAATTAAAAATTTCTTTGCCTAAATTTGTCCTATCGAGACCAAGTTTAGATTTACTTAGAGTGGTCCCCCCCTTGAGATTAGTTGGGGTAAAGTGAATTAATTAGTAGGTCGCTTTAACAGGTAAAGGCTGGGATTGATCCTACATTATAGAGAAATCACACACACGAATGCGCACACATACACATACGCACGTACATACGCACGCACGCAAGCACGCACGCACGCACGCACGCACGCACGCACGCACGCACTCACGCACGCACGCACGCACGCACGCAGGAACGCACGCACGCACGCAGGCACGCACGCACGCAGGCACGCACGCACGCACGCACGCACGCACGCGCGCGCGCACGCACGCACGCACACATCTGAACGAATGCACGAATGCATGCAATAATACCTGCACACAGTAATACATGCACGAATGCACGCAAAAATGCATGCATGAACGCATGCACGAACGGACGCACGAATGAATGCACGCACACACCAAGGCACTAATGTACTCACGAATTAATGCACCCACAGCCACATACACACGCACACATACACCCACGCAAGTATAGATGCACACACGTACGGATGTACGAGCACACCGCCAAACACATACACACATACGAACAAACGCCCGGACGCACGAACAAACGAACGCATGCACGAACGAACGAACGAACGAACGAACGAACGAACGAACGAACGAACGAACGAACGAACGAACACATACACACACGCACGCACGCACACACACTTTTGCAGACACATAATTAAAAGATGTCCTACGGATATGATTTCATGTTGCCCCACCATTGATTTTGGTTGGGATTAGATTTATTTAAGAATAGGTAGGGAGGGATGAAACCTTGTCATTGTTATCCGGAACTATAAGGTCTAACTTTGATCTCACTAGCAAATCTTTCAGGTTTGGATTTCTATTGTAAGCTATTACTGGTCGTGCTTTGATCGGTTCCTTTAATTTAGATTGCAACTGTGAATATTCGTCTTTCATGGTTTTCGCTAATTCTACATTACGTCTATTGTATATGAGTTGAAATGGGATAATTT
The DNA here is from genome assembly GCA_034401795.1 of Chaetoderma sp. LZ-2023a. Lineage (NCBI taxonomy): Eukaryota > Metazoa > Mollusca > Caudofoveata > Chaetodermatida > Chaetodermatidae > Chaetoderma > Chaetoderma sp. LZ-2023a. Next base: position 42,269,312 of record CM067367.1, read on the forward strand.
TGTTCTTTTGTGATATTCCCGAATCTACATTTATTCCAAATGGTGCTTTTGTTTGGAGTGTTCTAATCCAATGGCCCTCTCGGATTTTGCGAAACGAACTCGTTTCTTCCTCACTATCGAAGGTCGGAATCTGTTCTATTGGCATGATTTCAAAATGATGTTCAACTGAATGATCAGGAAGTTGGAAATGTTGAGCAATTGGCGTATCTGCTGAGGTGTTAATATCAGAAACGTGGCGTCTAGCACGCACTCTAAATGCATTTTTTGTTTCACCAACATACTGTTTCTGGCAAAGGGCACAATTGATCAAATAGACTACATTCTCAGAATCACAATGCATATTAGTTCGGATATGATATTCATTTTTAGTTTGAAAGCTCAGGAATGTTTGTTGGTTTACAATATAGTTGTTTACTTTGCATCTATTTTTGTCGCATTTAGAAACTGATCCATCGCACATGATTGGTTTATTGTGTTTAATTTGGACAGGTTCAAACTCGGGTCCGCTATGAGGTTTTAGATTTTCAAGCTCATTGATGGTGTCTGCTTTAATTTTTCGAAGAAAACGGGCTGAATAGCCTCGTGCTTTCAAAGCATCAAACAGAGTAGAGCATGCACTATTCAGATTTTGCCTGTTGCTAGAGTTTCGAAAAAATCTTATGATTTGCGATTTGATCAAACCTTTAAATGTGTGTGGAGGATGAAATGATTTTTTGTGAAGCAGCTGATGTGAGTCTGTTGGCTTAAAGAATACTTTATATTCTAATTTTCCCGAGGAATCAAATTGAGGACCCTTATAGATCGTGACATCTAAAAAGTCAACCGATGTTCCACTAATAGTAGCTTTTAGCTTGATGTTTGAATCTTGGTTATTTAAAATGCGAAAAAATTCCCAAAAGTCTTCTTCTGAATGTTGACAAACTATGAAGATGTCATCTAGATATCTGAGGTAAAGAAGAGGCTTTTGGGTTGATTTGTTCAGTGCCTCCTCTTCCCACTCCGCAACATAAATTGTGGCAAAATTTGGGCTGAATCGTTTACCCATTGCGCATCCACAGATTTGAAGGTAATTTTCACCATTAAATTGGAAATCGTTTCCTTTAAGCCTTAGCTCTAATAATTTTAGAATTTCCGTGTCTGGTCGATCTGGATCAGGAAATTTGACAAAAGAATTCTTAATAGCATTGACTCCCGCATCAATATCTTTATTGGTATACATAGCATCTATGTCTAATGTGACTAAATATGCATCTTTCGGAACTGACAATTTGGATAACTTTGAAAGAAAGTGTTCTGTGTTTTTGAGAAAGCTCTTGTGTCTATTAGCAATGGGCTTTAAATAGTAATCAATATATTCTGAAATGCCATAAGACTCACTGCCACAGTCTGAAATGATGGGTCGTCCAGGTGGTGTCAATGGATCTAACCAGGTGCTGATAGGTTTATGGATTTTAGGCAAGATATAAAATGTCCGATTTTGTGGACTATTCTCACCTAGCAGATACTTTAGCTGTTTCTTATCGATGTACTTATCTGTATGCAATGAATTAAGTATTTCAATGAAATTTTGTCGGTTTTGAGGCCAAATTAAATTATCAAGTTTTCTGTAATGCCTGGTGTTAGTTAACTGCCTTTCGGCCTCGCGGATGTAGTTTTCTCTAGACATAATCACAGTTGCTGAACCTTTATCGGCTGGTTTTATAATAATATTTTGATTTCTACGTAATTTGTTGATAGCCTGTCGTTCGAGAAATGAAAGGTTTTGCTTATTGTTTGTAACTGGCAATGATCTGGCTATACCAGCAACCGTTTTTATGGTTGCTTTAATATTGTCATCAACTAGCCTATCTGGAGGGTCCCAACCGGATTTTCCAGTGAATGGTTTTGACTCTCCATTTAAATTTCGAAAATGATGGGCTATTTTTACTGAATGACCAAAATTAGCTACTTCAATAAGACCTGTGTCTAAAAGCAAATCTAATCCTGTTTTTTGGTTTTGGAGTTGGTACAAAAGTAAGACCACGATCGAGAATTGATTTTTCAGATGGTGAGAGATCATAGTCAGCTGCTAAATTGACAAGGTTTGTTCCTAATCCTATGTTAGGGGAGCTATTGCCTTGACCCACAGTTAGTTTAAACTAAGTACCGTCAACCAATGGTTATAAATACAATTAGCTGTTTCTTTCGTCCAATGGATTCTATCCTTCTCAACATGAAAATTGGCATCAGAAATTTTGGGGATGACGTTATCAACGTGGCAGTTGGACCTTGCTGATTCGTTGATACGCTTGAGACAGTACCTTTGCCTGTCTGACAAGCTATCAGAGAAGTTAATCTCAGCAAAGTGCAACTCCGCATTAGGGAAGGTGTTTTTAAATTCACGAGCCATGAATCGTAAATGGCTTGAAGCTTTGGTTGGATGCTCATTTTTGGAGTTGATGCCAATATTCAGGATGATCTTCTCCGGGCTAGGGCCATCCTGGTGTCGCATAGCCATTGTTCTGAAATGTGATAATGTGGCACCAGGATACCACTCAACCTGGATGTCAGGATGGACGTCTAAATCAATTCGGGCTAGATTAGAGGACCCTATCATCAGAATCTTTTTGGTGATTCTGGGGATCCTCCGTCCGTCCGTCCGTCCGTCCGTCCGTCCGTCCGTCCGTCCGTCCATCCATCCATCCATCCATCCATCCATCCATCCATCCATCCACCCACCCACCCACCCACCCACCGACCCACCCACCCACCCACCCACCCATCCATCCATCCATCCATCCATCCATCCATCCATCCACCCACCTAGCCACCCTCCCACCCATCCATCCATCCATCCATCCATCCATCCATCCATCCATCCATCCATCCATCCATCCATCCATCCATCCATCCACCCACCCACCTAGCCACCCTCCCACCTAGCCACCCTCCCACCCATCCATTCATCCATCCATCCATCCATCCATCCATCCATCCATTCATCCATCCATCCATCCATCCACCCACCTAGTCACCCTCCCACCCACCCTCCCACCCACCCACCCACCCATCCATCCATCCGTAATTAAGCAGCGACTAGTCCCTAAACCTCTATCACCTAAGCCAGCTTCTACTCGCTGTGCAAACATATAAAACCATAAACTAAGTAATACCATCACCCTCCCACCTAGCCACCCTCCCACCCTCCCACCCACCCTCCCACCCACCCATCCATCCATCCGTAATAAGCAGCGACTAGTCCCTAAACCTCTATCACCTAAGCCAGCTTCTACTCGCTGTGCAAACATATAAAACCATAAACTAAGTAATACCATCAGGATGCAACGCCACACCAGTTACACGAATAGCTGGGAGAGACGGTGGTGTTTTGTACAGGCAAGGATGCTTGCCCGTCCCGACTTGAACATGATCATTCCACCTGACCTAGAGGTCAGTCTCTGTACACCCCGGCTGCCCGCAGTCTCCCTCGCAATTCGCCGAGGCCAGCTAAGCAGCATCATCGGGTCGACGCATACGACGTCGAGTCCGATCAGAGCACACATCAACTACGAGATAACGAGGCGCCGGAGCTACACATGTGCACATGGTCCCAACTTTCCAGGGCCCCAAAAACCAAAAAGTAACACAAAAAAATTTTTTTGTCTTAATTGTTGGGGCCCTGAATAACTTCAACGTACACGTTTACAAGCTACACCTATAGTACAACTCATAATCAGTCAACGTGTTTCCAAAAGAAAACAATTTTGAACACGATATAAAAATGTTATGTTGAATAGTTTGAACATAATCGGTTTGAAGACATTGCTGCTTTATGCAGCAACCAATCAAATTATGTTCAAAATATTCAACAATATCGTGTTTATTTTCTATCGCCATTACGGTCGAAACTGGACCATAGCTTTCCCGTGATCCAAACGGCAGTACATAGGGCCACATTTAAGAATCTCGGAAACTTTGTACAGGCCCGCCCCCCCCCCCCCCCTGGGTCCTAAGTTCGGCCCTGTCTTCATACAGCCATCCACAATACTACATTTAACTGGCCATCTACTAATCCCTCTGGTTTTTTTTTATTTCTGACAGTGCTACTTGGACTTCTCAGCTCGCACGCTTTTGAGTCCAATTTTCTAGATGCCGACTTGTTCCGCCGACACACGCCTCCGAGCGGACCCATGCCGCGTATTTATGTCATTCCAATTTTTGGATGCTTTCAGATGGTTTCTACACCACGCCGTATGCAACGTCCATCGCCTCAGGAAATGGGGCGATATTTTCTGAATAATGTTTGCCAGTATGTACATATAATTAATTGCTACAGTATGCAGGCAATACGGCTATAAATTAAATTATCGAGTGTAACACCGGTGACCAGTCTCACAGTAGAATATCCATGTCAGTGGGGTGGGCTAGGGTGGAGAGGGGGTGGTGGTGGTAGCATGGTTAGCTGTCGCTGCCCTTGGGCCAACTCTACCAAACAATTACAAGTTTCTGGGGTCCCGTCGGGTTTCCCGACCACTGTTATAATTTCCATTGGAAAACCGAAATGTTTGAAATTACCACATTGTTAATAGCTTTTTCTTCATTACTAAGTTAACAATGGCATTTTCCCAGTTTTAGCTATGCCCCGCCATCTCTAGTTAAGCTCCACCAACACCTCGCTCGTGTTGGGATCGATCGATCCCTGAACTCTCTGACTATCAATTTCTAGAAACCTATGTACGTAAGCTGTTGAATATTTTGAAACTAAATTGAATGGGTGCTGTTGCTGCCAATGGCAGCAACAGCACCCAGTCAAACTAGTTTCAAAATATTCAACAGCATCTTTATTAAATAGTAAAAACATACAATTTGTACAACAACGCTTAGTCCTTCACCAATTATGCCCAGGTGACGTACTTATCTACGTTATTCATGGCGTCATTGATTATCACGTCAGCCTACACGTCACGTCGTAGTTGATTATGACGTCATGTGATAGATGGATCAACTGGAAAGGTCCATTGCTATTTGAATTTCAAACCGGCTTGTGGTAGATATTTAGATAACACAGATGATCGTGGGTCAGAGCAGACTTGGAATAGAAATGTATTTAATCTACTCAAAGACAAAGCATATTATAATATACGCCTATGGCCCTCCGATCTCCAGCTAAGTCCCATCCACGCTTTGACCGTCTTGTGATCAATGGATCCCTGTGATCCCTCCACTCACCGAATCTCAATTTCCAGAAACCTATATAAGTAAGATGTTTAATATTTGACTGGGCGCTATTGCTGCCTATCAGCATGTTTATTAAATAGTAAAGATATACAAGCATAAGTGACAGTAATGTTACAATAATGTTAAAGTGACTGTTAATAAATTGTACACCAAATATACTTAAAAGTGGATTAGTGAAAAAGGTTACTTTTAGAATGTTAAATCATGTACTTCTATGCAATGAGTCAAAATATGCTCTAACATTGAATCGTTTCATTCTAACTAGATTAATATGATATTTAGTTTTGAAAGTGAGTTTATATCATATAAAATCAAGGTTAGTAATTCACATTTCCAGATTATCCATCGATGAGTTGAGGTAATATGACGTCATAATCAGCTAAGCGGCGTGTAGGATGACGTCATAATCATTACGTCATAAATGATTCTATTAGACCCGTCTTTAATTCTTAATAGTCCGACATGTTGTAAGAATTATGTCTCTACTATTTAATAAAAATGTGGTTGAATATTTTGAAACTAATTTGACTGGGCGCTGTTGCTGTCATAGGCAGCAACAGCACCCAGTCAAATTAGTTTCAAAATATACAACAGCTTATCTGTATAGTCTTCTGGAAATTGATAGTCAGGGAGTTCAGAGATCGATCGATCTCAACACGAGCGAGGTGTGGGTGGAGCTTAGCTAAAGATGGGCGGGGCATAGCTAAAATTAAATACGAATTAAATGAGTAAAATTTAAAAACATATACCGTCACACGATAGTCGTCGTAAGGGCGATAGATACGCTTTTTCATTGGTCCTCCAAAGGTGTTCGAGTGACCGAGGCCTAATAGCCCATATATAGAGGGGCCAAAATGGGACCACTACCCGCCCTCTCGCCAAAATCTTAACACAACGAAGGAACTTACGGCGCAAGAGTATTTCCAGACCTTGCCAGCGATCCGATCTGTATAAGAGAACCAGGATCCTGATCGGATCAAATTCTAGATCTGTGGATATCTCGGAAACCAGACGTCCGATTTGGTTCAAAGTTTAACACGGGCAAGGGTGTGACTATACACCAGGATTGTACAACGTTGGGTGTGATCGACGAAAATCCGAAAAAATATGAAAAATTCATCAAAATCCGGAAAATCCGAGGGCGAGGGTCTGCAATCTCTGGTTTCTCTTGTGGAAAATGAGGCTAGTCGCCACATCTTCGTTACTACTGATAACATGTGTGGAGAGGTATGTTCCAACCTGGCCACAAACAGAAAGGAACCAGTTATTCCAGGGGTAAAATTTCAAAAATACTATTCTATTGGCCCGCAAATGGATACTGGCTAAGCGAAAAAAATTGATTTTTTAACCATTGCGCCTTTGATGACCAAACCGGCCAAAACGGCTTCTGTAGTGGCCTTGATGAATGTCCATTTGTAAGACAACCTATTTTTTTGGTTTGCAAAATCTTTCTCTCGGAAAATATAAAAGGGTTGATATATGAGTAGAATGTTGCCTGCTTTGAGGCGCGGTTGACACAGGCCTGGCAAACGTCTTCTTTGTAGGAATAAGCAACAAAGATATGAGTGCGTCGCGGCGTTGTACAATGCCAATAAAGAAGAACTGGCTACAGCGTTCAGAAGCATATTTAGCGTTGACGTGCCATTTTTCTCTCGGACTCTGGACGCGGTGAGGAATGCCATATTCTATCTCTGCGAAAGGAAGGAAAGTAGGTATTCCTAAAAACGTGTTTGCTCAAATTGTAGTCCAGAGACAATACTATGTGCATGCAATAGACACTATTCACTATCTGAATTGAACCTGGCCTTACAATGATAATTGCTTGTGTAATGATCCATATTCCCCGCATTTTACACTTAGCACTCTGTTTCAATATTTTCTCTTTTACTGTGTCAATAGCAAATAAAACTGCTATACATTTTCCAACAATTTTGTTGGACGCTGTCACTGTCTACGCGAGCAACAGCTTTAACAAATTTCTTGAAAAATTAATACCAGTTCATTTTTTAATTTAATTTCAAAATTTAGCATCGGATTGCTAAGGATAATGGCGTCGTCGTTGTTGTCATCGTCGTCGTCGCCATGATTATTATAATTATTATTATTATTATTATTATTATTATTATTGTTATTATTATTATTATTATCATCATCATCATCATCATCATCATCATCATCATCAACGTCGTCGTCATCGTCGTCGTCGTCGTCGTCATCATCATTGTCGTCGTCGCTGGCGCCGTCACAACCGCCGCCACCTTTGTCATCTGTGGCCATCGCCATCGCGTCTGGAATAATTATAGGTTCCGGCACCAGTTTTAACTTTGGTGCCAAGGTGTGTATTGGCGAATGCTTCCGTCGTTTCTTCGCTCTGGCGTACTCGACAAGGGCGATAGCCACGACGATGACGACGATGATAACAGCGGTGGCCACAATGACAAAGACGACGATGACACGACGACATTATTATTATTATTATTATTATTATCATCATCATCATCATCATCATCATCATCGTCGTCGTCATCATCGTCGTCATCATCGTCGTCGTCGTCATTGTCGTCGCCGTCGCTTTTGCCATTGGTGGCCATGACAATGACGAAGATGACAATAGCGGCGGTAGCCATGACTATGACGACGACGATGACGATGGCGACAGCAGCGACATCGTCGTCGTCCTCGTCGTTGTCGTCGTCGTCGTCGTCGTGTCCACCGCCATTATCGTTTTCGTCATCATCATCGTGGCCACCTCCGTTATCGTTGGTGCTTTGACTATCATCGGCGTCATCTTTATTATTTCATATTTTATTATGGTGATTTTGATAATCATAGTTGTCTATATCATCATCAGCAACAATAGAAGACACCACCGCAGCAGCAGCACACCAAGTGATTATGCTTTTGAGGGTTTATAACACCAAAATGTAGCCTGTGACCCCCAAAATTAGTGCCAGTGTGTCCCATGGGACCCCTGACAATCTTGCGCGATTGTTTCCTATGTTTTTGCACAAAAATACCTACAATATCTAGAATAGGACAACCATAGTTCATCGCTTTGAATCCATGGTATACTCTGATTTTAGCATTGATGAGAATTACTGCTTGGGAACACCAGATTTCAGTTTGGGACTCCAGATCTCAGCTGGGGACCCCAGAATTTCAGGGTGTGGTGTCCGTAGGACCAACAAAATTTAGATACCATGAGAAAGACCGACCTCGTTATAATAATCAACACTATCAACACAATTTCTCCATTATCCGTCGGCGGCGCCAGTTGGTGGCAGTGCCGTAGGTGGTACTATTATTAGGGTTCCAAACAGCTCCACTTGGAACCCTTTAGAAATTGTATGGATTCTTGTTATTATCATTATTATTATTCACTATTATTATTATTATTATTATTATTATTATTATTATTATTATTCCTTTTCCACCGGCTTCTTCTTCAGAAATGCAAGGTCCGCGTTTTTTAAATGTAGTTCACCTTGTGCAGGGATGTCCACAGATGAGGGTTTGAAATAATCAAGGCGATCCGTCCATAAACGGCTGCGATATGAGCGCCCCAAATTACTGCATAACATAAAGCAAATAGAGGTGCTCCTTAATAGAGAGGTCAGAAATGTTACAGATTTCGCCGTCTAGTAAATTTATGGTGACAACTTGATGATTACTTGGTGATTACAAGTATATGTATTACACTGAATTCATTTCTAGCTGGAGGATGTTATTGCCTTCTAACTGTCGGCGACTGTCAGCCATCTTGATACTACCAAGAACTACATAATTATGGTTAAGCATCAGAATTAACCCTTTTACTCCTGAATTATAAGGATTACTTCCATTAATCCTTTGGCATAACTCAGTCCCATTAACCTGAATGACCACTCATTGAATTGCAAGTCTCGATTAACTCTTTTACTGCTGAATTACAAGTCGCAATTAACGCTTTACTGCTGAATACCAAGTGTCAATTAACCCTCTTGCTGCTGAATCACAAAGCTAAATTAACCCTTTTACTGCTGAATTACAGTACTCAATTAACCCATTTACTTCTGAGTTACAAGTTTCAATTAACCCGTTTACTGCTGAATAACATGTGTCAATTAACCCTTTTACTGCTGTATTACAAGGCTCAATTAACCTTTTTACTGCTGAATTATAAATCTCAATTAACACTTCTAATGCTGAATTACAAGTCTCAATTAACCATTTTACTGCTGAAGGCCTCTAGTAACCCTGTTAATGCTCAAATGCAAACCATGATTAACCCATTTACTGCTGAATTAGTATTTTTTGCCCGTTTTGGACTTTTTTACCTATGTTGACAATTTTTTTTATCGCCTCTGACAATTTTTTTTTCATTGTTTTTGATAGTTTTTGTACGATGTTTTATGGTTCTTGATAATTTTGTTATCATTTTACACAATTTTTGGTCATTTTTTACGGTTCTTGACAATTTTTTTCCAGTTTTAACCGATTTTGTCCATTTTTGATTATTTGTTGTCAATTTTGGACCTTTTTGACCAATTTTAACATGTTTTGACCAATTTTGGGCATTTCTGATAATTTAAGTTTTCTGTCGATTTTATCATTGAATTTTTTAGGGTCTTTGTCCATTTCTTATTATTTTGGCCAATTTTGGACCTTTTGACCAATTTGGACCAATTTTTCCCATTAATTATTTTGACAATTGTGGGTCCTTTTTGACTGATTTTCACAATTTTTCTGCTGTTTTTCACAATTCTTTTCGTTTCTGATCATCTTTATTATTTTTGATGCCTTTTTACCATTTTTCATTATCTTGACAATTGTGGGTCCTTTTTGACTGATTTTCACCTTTGTTCTGCAGTTTTTGACAATTTCTTTTTTTATCATTTTGATGGTTTTTGTCCATGTTTGATCATTTTTTTTTATCGTTTTTGGTTCTTTTCATTATGTTCACCAGATATTAAAAAATGGTTCACAGTAACATTCCTTTTACCATCCAATGACACCTTTGACCAGAAACCTTTTCTTGGAACCTGCGAGGTTAGTCCTCTAACCTCTAGTTATTATTGTTATTCACTATTATTATTCCTTTTCCACCGGCTTCTTCTTCAAAACCACAAAGTCAGCGTTTTGTAAATGGAGTTCACCTAGCCTCTAGTTATTATTATTCTTTTAGTCCACAGTGAATAAAAGTCTTCTTCTACAGAAATACAACATCAATGTTTCGGAAATGTAGGTCGCTGTATGCAGGCGGGGCTCCTGAAGAGACTTTGAAAGAATCAAGGCGAGCCATCCAAAAACGGCTGAGATATGAGCTCCCGAAGTTACTACATAATACATAGCAAATGGGTCATTTTAGAGGTGCTCCTTAATAGAGAGGTCAGATATGTTACAGTTTTCAACAGCGAGTAAAATTATGGTAACAACTTGATGATTACTGGATGATTACACGCAGATATATTACACTGAATTAATTTCTAGCTGGAAGTTTATTATCGCATTCAAGACTATCAGTGACTGTCGGCCATCTTGGTACATGATAGGATTAAGCTTCAGAATTAACCCTTTTACTCCTGACTTATGAGGATGCTTTCATTAATCCTTTGGCATAAGCCAGTCCCATTAACCCTTTTACTGCTGACTGATGACTCATTGCAATTGCTACTGAATTGCAAGGCACAATTAACTGTTTTACTGCTGATTTCAAGTTTCAATTAAGCCTCTTACTGCTGATTAACAAGTGTCAATTAACCCTTTCACTGCCGAATTATGAGCCTTAATTAACACTTTTATTGCTGAATAACAATTCTCAATTAACCCTTTTACTGTTGAATAACACATGTCAATTAACCCTTTTACTGCTGAAAAACAAGAGTCAATTAACCCTATTGCTGCTGAATTACAAGGCTCAATTAACCCTTTTACTGCTGAATTACAAGGATCAATTAACCCGTTTACTGCTGAATTCATCTACTAATCCTTTTAATGCTAACTTGCAAATCCTGATTAACCAATTTACTTCAAAATTAGTACTTTTTGCCCATTTTTGGACTTCTTTTAGGGATGCTGACAATTTTTTTAAAGATTTTCTGCCAATTTTATATTGTCTTAGGTAGTTTTTGTATCATTTTTTATGCTTCTTGATGATTTTTATCATTTCGCACCATTCCTGGTCATTTTTACCGGACATTTTTTTTACAAATTTTATCCAATTTGGTAATTTTTGTACATTTGTTTCGTTTTTGATCATTTTTGACTACTTTTTTATGGTTTTTTTCAGTTCTTGGATATTGTTTGCCAATTTCGGACCTTTATGACCAAGTTAAATTTTTATCATTTCTGTCGTTTTTCATAATTTCTTTCCATTTTTTATGATTTTCGCCATTTTTCTGCCGTTTTTGATAACGTTTTACTTTTTTGATCATTTTTATTATTATTGATGGTCTTTGTCTGCATTTGATAATTTTTACCGTTTTTGGGATCATTTTTGAACATCTTAACTACCCTTAATGACCAATTTTTGTAATTTTATCGTTTTGGTAACTTTTAATCGTTTTTAACCATTTTGGTCCTTTCTGACTGACTTTTACAAATTTTAACCATTTCTGATCGTTATTGGGCAGTTTACCATAACTGATGCTTTTTGACGAATTTTTGGTCATTTTTTCCATTTTCGATGCTGTTTGATAATTTTTCAACAATTATGATAATTCTAGGCCCTATTGACTGATTTTCGCCTCTTTTCTACTGTTTTTGACAATTTTTTTCGTTTTTGATCATTTTCGTTTTTGTATGTGTTTGATAAATTTTACAATTTTTGGGTCTTTTTGGGAGATTTTTTATTGTTTTAACTATTTTGGCCCTTTTTGACCAATTTTTGCTATTTTTTACTGCTTTGGTGACTTTTGATCGTTTTTTTTACAATTTTCGTCGTTTTCTACCAATTTTTACACATTTTTACCATTTCAGTTGTTTTTGGTAATTTTTTCCATTTTTAAGCTTTTTGACCATTTTTCATCATTTTGGTCCTGTTGACTGATTTTCGCAACTTTTCTGATGTTTTTGAAAAATTTTTTCGTTTTGGATCATTTTCATTCTTTTTGATGGTTTTTGTCCGTGTTCGATAATTTTTAACATTTTTGATCTTTTTAGGACATAGATGATTGTTTTAACTATTTTGGTCCTTTTTGACCAATTTTTGCTATTTTTTACCGTTTTGGTCACTTTTTATCGTTTCTGCCATTTTGGTCCTGTTTGACCAATGTTGACAAATTTTTACCATTTATGTCATTTTTGGGGTTTTTTTCAATTTTTGATGCTTTTGACCATTTTTTACCATTTCTGTAATTTGTGCTCATTTTTTCCATTTTTGATGCATTTTGCCCATTTTTCATCTTTTTTGACAATTTTTTGTCCTTTTGACTAATTTTCACCACGTTTCTGCTGTTTTTGACATTTTAAAAAATCATTTTCGTTCTTTCTGATGGTGTAATTTGTCCGTGTTTGATAATTTCTTACCATTGTTGGTCTTTTTGGGACACTTTTTATTGTTTTAACTATTTTGGACCTATTTGACCAATATTTACAATTTTTTTACTGTTTTGGTCAGTTTGATCGTTTGTTTTATTCTGGTCCTTTTTGAGAAATTTTCACAATTTCTGTTGTTTTTGGTAATTTTTTTCCACTTTTGATGCGTTTTGACCATTTTTCATCATTTTTGACAAATCTTGGGTCTTTTTGACTGATTTTCGTCACTTTTCTGCGGTTTTTGACGATCTTTTCAGTGTTTGATCATTCTTATTCTTTTTGATGGTTTTTGTGTGTGTTTGAAATTTTTTACCGTTTTTGGTCTTTTTCGGTCATTTTTGAATGATTTAACTATTTTGGTCCACTTTGCCCAATTTTTGCAAATGTTTTTTGGCTGTTTTCAAACTGGATTTCAGACAGATTTCGGTAATACTTTTACTATTCTTGTGTTTTTTACCATCTTAAACCTCATACTGCTGAATAATTTACTTAGTCATTGTATCTTTAGCCTTAATTGCAGACTCTCCATCATTCCCTGATAGGTTCCATGCTGTTACAGGTATGGAAATGTTAGTGGTTCAGTTGCAGCTTTTTAGCTTGGAAGCCGTCTGCAGTACCTGCTTGCAGTTACATCTTCAGTTATTATTATTATTATTATTATTATTATTATTATTATTATTATTATTATTATTATTATTATTATTATTAACCATTTCGCAGCGATTATCAACAACCTGGACTGTCTCGCGCAGATAAGCATACCACCCTGTGCTCCAGATCCTCGACTCTTGCTGCGTCAATACTATCAACCAGACTCGGAAATGCAAGTACACGATATTATGTGCAGGTAAATGTCTCTCTCCCTCCCTCCCTTCCTCCTCCCCCTCTCTCTCTCTCTCTCTCTCTATCTCTCTCTCGCTCGCTCTCTCTCGCTCGCTCTCTCTCTCTCTCTCTCTCTCTCTCTCATTCACTCTCCGTTTCTCATGCTCTCCCCCCCCCCTCTTTCCCCATCCCCTTTCCCTATCTCTGTTTCTCCACCTCTCATCCTCCCCCACACTCTACCTCTTTCCCCTCTCTCCATCCCTCCCCCCTCCCACCCCTTGTTCTACTCTCCCCCCCCCCTCTCCCTCTCTGCCTCTCCCAGCTCTCCCTCTCTCTCGCCCTCTTTCTCCATTTCTCCTTTTCTCCCCCTCCCAGCGCCCGCCTCTCATTCTTATCCTTATAAAATTTGGATATATAATATAATTTTGGATACTTCTCGATCTCTATGATATTTCCCGTCCATGATAAGGCACACGTGATGCGCAATTAGTAGTGTGGTCTGGAATGGTTCCTCTGATTGTGATGATGAAGAACTTTTCAAAATGAAGCCATGGGAATAATAGCATGCTTACCGAAGACTTCACGTTCAGCAGCTCTTTAAAACGAGTCTGACCTCGTTATATTGCACGAGCATTGTAGACAGAAGAAGCTTATATTATTATTTTTAAATCGTCCAATTTAATTGCGCTGATTATATGACCGATATTGTCCCCAGAAGAGGAGGCGACGTTACAATCTACAACCTGAGAAACTCTAAAGATTTTATTACACCAAATAACCATCTTGAAATATTTAAAAAGCCGTTCATATCTAATGTTATTCAACTCTGGAGTAGCCTAGATATAACAATAAGATCAGCTCGCTCCCTTTCGATTTTCAAAAACAAAACATATCCAAATGCCCAGGAGAAAATTCACTATATACTACTCATTCGGTGATGACGTGAACATATGCTATCTTGAATCAATAGACCTTTCCAGTTTTAGTTATGCCCACTCATCTCTACCTAAGCTCCACGCACACCTCGCTCGCGTTGGAATCGATCTATCCATAAAGTCCGTGAAACATATGCACGTAAGCTGTTAATAGTTTGAAACTAATTTGACTGGACACTGTTGATGGCAGCAACAGCGCCCCGTCAAATTAGTTTCAAAATATTGAACAGCATGTTTATTAAATAGTAAGAACATACAATTCCTACAACAACGCTTAGTCGCTCTTCAATTAAGATATCTACCTCATTCATGACGTCATTGATTATGACGTCATCCAATACACGGCCGTAGTTGATTATGACGTCATATGATGGATGCATAAACTGGAAAGGTTCATTCATTAACCAGTGATCTCAGACTCTACCACTATCACCTACTTGATCAGCCAAATGACTTAAAACATCTTATATTATAATTTGAATGGCCAAAAATGGGCAAATAAAGACGTGACTTATTCATAAAGTCCCGTCTAGCAAATTATGTCAGATGTTTCGCTGGATATTTTATTGAAGGAAAGCAATAAATTATCAATGAAGAGTTACACAATGAAAATATGTTAACAAAAGTCCATAATTTTATAACGTCGCTTCACAATTTAAATCACTTATTTTTATTTTATTCTTCCCTATATCCTATTTTTAAACTGGCACGCTTATTTACTGTTATGTTCGGTGTAAATCAATGCTTTATGGACGTTCATTTGTACAGCAGTTACTAAAATATCTGCCGTGCTACCGGATTTCGAATGTTCTTCTGACGTGATACTTGTAACGTAGATCTCGTCTATCTGGTCTAGGAGAATCACAAGCGGATACTTTAAAAGTTCTACTGATGTACTGAGCTTAGATTTCTGTCATTTCCTCATGTCGTTTTCCTCTTCTTCTGATATTCCACCGTTAGTAGGAGTATCGTGATCAAGTTATTAAATTTTGTTATAATATACCAATCTATGATGACGTAAATTTAGCTTTGTTGTGGTGGGTGATAATCCACACACTTTTGGTATATTATTCATTAATACACACAACCCTCATTTTTGCCTGAATGCAATGTATTTATATATACCAAGACATACATTTTTTTCCAATGAATGTAGGCAACTTGGAGTGTACATGTGCGTGCCCAAATTAAATTTATTCTTCAATTATGACATCGTAGTACAATGTTCATGGGTTGTATTTGATTAAGCGGCGATGGGCCCATCTCATAAACTAGTACAAGACGTCTACGGCCACACAGAACAACACAATCAAACGTTAAATGGCATAATAATCAAATAAAATTCGAACAACGAAGGTGTTTAATGTGCGATTAAATACCCTGATACACGCCTTTGTACCTGGAGTCGCATACAGCCAAACATGGTCGAGTGGATAACTCCATATAATGCACAATTGCCGACTGGCGACATGGCACTCTGGAGTGCTGCAGAGCATGGCACGGAAGCATGCTATAGAATACAGGAGGGAGTGAATAAGCTACTACATTAAGCAAACGATCGGGGGCTAGAACTCAATGGAGTCAAAGACCATATCCAGCATCTTCTCAGTTCTCACTCATGCTTGGAGAGAGTACCTTGCCACGGACCAGCACACCCACCTTTTTGGCATCAATCTAGACTACCGCCTGATATGGAACGCTCATAGTTAGGAGAGTCTATACAGGTACAGTACAATCGGATATTTCCACCACGAATGTACGTATTGTTCAGCCAGTCCAGATCGGGGTGAGATTCTGCCACAACAGATGTGGTCCCCCGAGCCACTAAGTTTCAAAAGAAGGACCCGCCCCCATGCATTCTTTGCAAAACAAGAACAAAGTGATGCCACGCAGTGATGCAACACACAAAAGTTCTGGCACTGAAAAATCCAGCAGAGGCTTCCAGCGATGAAGTGGGTACATGCCTACGTTGATGGCTCTGCTGGAAAAAAACATACGAAATGGAAGCATCTCAGTGGTTCTCTCTGATTCAATCACAAAGCGGACGTGATTGCCCTCCAAGCAGCAGGAACTAGCAGTCAAAACAGTCATCATCACCATCTCACTGTCTGCTCTGCAAACCCTTGCAGCAAGGTGCTCCGAACGGTTTATAAACACCATAAAGGGAACCTTAAATGAACACTCCAAGAAATTGAAAATGTGTAGGCGTAATCATGCCCGTGTTTAATTCACATTTAATGTCTTAATACACTGCTTTCACTCAAAGGCAATGCATTATATTGAGTGGTGTACAATCAAGCCTCAGTGATGTGATCGGATACCTTCACATAAAGGGCACATGCATAAAATATTAATCCTGGGATTAAAGGAACAAGGTAGCTGCCCCTATATGTTCTCGATGGTGGATCATTTTTGCAATGTATTCCTCTCTGCCTAATTTTAACCAATTTTTAAAAGTAATTTTGGCTTTGTTTTCCTCCTGAATCCTTAGTCCTGAATCATGATATTTCATCCCTGAAACATGATTTAGCACCTACAATGTATACAAGGGCTCACCATCATGGTCAGTGGACTGTTCCGTGAAGCTTTGTCGAATTGTCTGCTCTTCCCTTGTCAGTTTAGATAAAAATGGCCTTCAGAGTTGTCTATAGTGAGTGGTGGTGAGTAGTCAGGGAGCAGGACCACGCTTGTTGAATCGTCTATGCATTCACTGATGTGGCGCAGAAATTTCCTCTTTCAGGATGCTCGTTCGGAGATCAATTTTTACCATAAGTCAGTCATTACATGACTTTAGATTAACCAGCTCTGCCTAATGTATAAATGTCATCCAGGCAAGTAGGTAGAATGTCCCACAATGTAGCCAAGGTCATCAACGACACTGACACTCAAATGTCACCCGAAAATGCCCCTGGAGAGCAGATAGCTAACATCTGTGTCAGCTCCGATCCAAACGAGACACTGTCTATAAGCAGAACTTGTGAACCATGTAAAACTGTCATTCATAAACACAAATGGCCTTCATATGGAGGGTCAACTAGTTTGGTCCCATGATCCCTGGACTAATGCATGTCCCCTGCCTCTGACGGTTGTGTCATGGTCTGATGCCCACTTTCGGTGCAGGGCCTGAGTAGTACAGAAAGCTCTTCCTGCAGGGTAGTGCACTTTGGCCACATCTGATCTTGCAGCGGGGTGAGGAGAAGCATGTGCTTCAGAGTCTGGTCTGCTTTGCCACAGTGGCACAAAGCCGATGTTATGATACCACTCTTTCACACCAACAGTGCATTGTATGGAGATGGAGGTTGGCTGTAAATTCTGCACTGCTGAGATGATGCAGGTGGTTTGAGTGAACTTGTAATTGCTAATTCTCTCCTTAAATGCTGATGTTCAGCTGCTTTTTACGGGGATTTGGCGTGTGATTGGTATATCACCGGCCCCAGTCTGTCTACAATCTCATTGCCAGAGATACCACAATGTCCGGATATCTGCTGAAACACTGTGGCAGATTTCTTGCAGTGTTCATGTAAGGTTCCCTTTATGGTGTTTATCAGAGCTTGCTGCAAGGGATTGCAGAGCAGACAGCGAATCGGTGACGAGGACTGTTCTGACTGGTGGTCGCTCTATGGAATTAGTTGGCCAGCAGCCGATTGGAGGACAATCAGGTCCATTTTTAGATGGAAACAGATGGACCCAGTCGGTACCGAACTGGTTTCAAAATGTATTGCTCTGTGGTGTCTGAAGACTCCATGGTCTCCATTTCTTATGGCCCTGGTAGATATTTTTTGTGCCCGGGGTTTGTGTGTGTGGCACCAGTCTGTTCTAGTTTTCCATGCTCTGGAGACCACCCCTTGTGTGTCAGAATCTCACAGCGATCTGGATTAGTTGGACAACACCAACATTCTCATGGCATTTCCTCAGCTGGTCTGGTTTTGTAGTTTTAGTAAGACCTTTGTTGAAGCCTGTAATTTCATGAGGAACGGGTGATCCATGAGTCACTTGAAACTTTCACCCCTATCATAAGTTTTTTATTCCTTCTGGGTTACAGTAGTTGGATTCTGGCCGACTTTTCCATTTCATGGATGGGAGTACTTTTCATTGCACCAAGCATGCTTCTGAGTCCAAGGTTTTGCACCTTGTCTAGTTTTGTCAAGTATTGGTTTGCTCATCTTGAATACAGTTCCAAGTGTGTGAGGCATATCCAACACAGATTGTACTGCACCTGTATAGACTGTTCTCAGGAGCTTGGAATTTGATCCGCATATGGCTCCCGAGAGATTCCTCATGTCACCAAGCATTCTGATGGCTCTCGCCTCCATCTCCTCAATACACGGCATTTCATGTAAGGCAGTAATCTAGATTGATGCCAAAAGGGTGGGAGTATCGATCTGTGTCAGGGTGCTCTCTCCAAGCATGAGTTAGAAGATGCTGGATACGGTCTTTGATTTCATTGACATCTAGCCCTCAATCTTTTCTATACTGCTGTAGCCTATCCCTGCTGTATTCTATGGCCTGTTTCGGTGGCATACTCTGCAGCACTCCAGATTGCTATGTCGTAAGTTGACAAGTATCCATTATATGGATGTATCCACTCGACAATATTTGGCTGTGTACCACTCAGAATACACTACCTTTAGTGAAAGGAGTATATCAGGGTATTTAACCCTTTCATGACGAGGCCTCTGAAGTGATCTTGAGTAATGTCCATGTACATGCCAAGAGAAAAATATTTAAAAAAGTTTACCACAGAAATGACTGGCTCGTTAACCGAGCCAGCCATTCCAGTGGTACATTAAAAAAATGGCCTTCTCTTGGCCGGCAAACTTTTCCAAATTTAGGCATTACAGGGTTTAACACGCATTAAACACTGTCATGGTTCAAATTTGATTTGATTGTTATGCCATCTAACATTTGATTGTGTTGTTCTGTTTCATTGTAGAAGTGCTGCATTAGTTCATGGGAAGGGATCTATCGTCGCTTAATCAAATAATAGCCATGAACTTTATAATATGCAGCACTGAGACAGAGGTGGTGATGGTGTTTGTTTTTGTAGCTTTCACACTAGCTAAAGACCGGGTAAGCTACAAATATAAAATTTATATAATTGCTTAAGATGTCATATTTAAAAAATTAATTTAATTCAGGCACACACCAAGTTGTCTACATTTATTTGTCAAAATGAGGGTTTTGTGTATTAATGAATAACATACCAGAGTATGTGGATTATCACCTACCACACGAAACATGGTCAACGCATATGGGCCTACTACCGAAGAAGCCAAAGAGAATCCAGCAACATTACATTCCTTCTATGCAGAACAGAGCTCCTCCATTACAATGCCAGCTAGATGGCAAATGATCGTGTGTGAAGGTTTCAACTCCAAGCTGGGTAAACATGGAATTGCGAACAAAGGTTCAGGACTTGACTTATGCATGGGATCGTATGGAGAGGGCAAACGCAACATCAATGGAGATGCACTGGTGGCATTCCTTAGTTACAATTACCTATTTCCCACAAATACGGCTTTCAAACACCCATGCCGTCACCGAACAACATGGATCGGACACATTGATGATTGCAAAGCCTGAAAAGGTTCTAAGGCTACTACAGCTGTCGTCAACCAAATAGATTTCATACTATGCAAGACAGAAGTAAAAGCCCTACCTCGGAATGCACGTTCCTATGGAGACACAGACCTCAATTCTGACCATAAGCCAATGATTACACGTTATTAGATGAACCATCTCTACCTAATATATATACACCATATAAGGAAAAATGGTAGAGTTACCTACAACGTATCCAAGCTCATCAGCGATACTGATACTCAAATGGCATACAAAAATAGTTTCGGGGAACAGATAGCTAACATCGACGTCAGCTCCAATCCAATCATCAGCTACCAGCACCATATGTGCTCTTAAAACAGTGAAACTAGGTATACTGACGACAGTTTAGTAGTGAAACGGTCAGCAGAGCAGAAAGCATCTATCAAAGTTGCCAAAGTGAAGGCCGCACCAAATTGCGCAGGGAGAACAACAACATTCTGCGCCACATTAGTGAATGCTTAAAAGATCTTGCTATTCAACAAGCGGACTCCCTAGCAGATGAAATCACTGCCACGGATGACTGTCACAAAATGTTTTGGGCAGTCCGAGCCCTGAGAGTTACTAACTACACACCACCACTTACTGTACACAAGTCTAAAGGACACTTTATCGGGACGTACCAGGGAAAATCCGTGACGATTTGAGAATGGTTCAGGGAATAGTTCACTGACCCTGATGGTGATCCCTTGCACCCGTTCTCTGTAGACCCCAGGCCATTGCTGACACCAATTAAGACAGCATAAGTTGAGACGGTACTTAAAGCCCTGAAAAATGGACGCGCATCTGGACCTGATGGCATGAGCAGTGAACTATTCAAATATGCAAGTGACATTATCTCAAAACCGATCACACACCTAATCAATTCAGCTTTTATGCACCACTGTCCCATCGACGCTGTAGGCCAAGGCACCCTTATCATACTATCCAAGCCCAAGAAGCCACCTGCCCACCACACCACACCCAGCCAACAGCGGCCCATTGTCATCCTGAACAGCATACAGAAAATCCTATATAGTGTTACTCTATGCCGCATCTGAGACAAGATCGATGACTTCACAGGAACATGTCAAAGTGGCTTCAAACGTGGACACAGCTTCGCAGACTTTGTATGGACTATACGCATGCTTGTGTCGATAGTCATGTCCAAACACTGGGATTTCCACAAAATGGGCATTGACAGGTCACAAGCCTTCGACACATGTACTACGCCAGGCCAGTTGTAATGAAGATAGCTACGACTAGTGAGACTACTGATTGTAGACACAAAGCTGAAACTACGAGTGAAGTCAGTGAAGTCTGTAGAGTTTGTTACATCAATCGGCTCTTCACAGGCAGATGCCATATCTCGGGTACTTTTCACCTGTTACCTTGCTGCTGCATTGAAATCCACAACCCCCCTCCCCCGCCCCCAGGTCAATACTGGGTATGCCGCTAGAGCTGGAATATGCTGACGATGTGGCGAACTTCTCCCAATAGCTGCAAGTAAACTAAAGATTGAGAATCTCGTTATGAATGAATCCAAAACAGAGTTCACCCACATATACCTATCATATACATATGTGCAAAGCATTAAACTAAAGAAACTGACGATCCACTTCGTAGGGGCGAACCATGGAGGAAAAGTAAAATCCTGGGCTCACTGCTTTGCAGTACTGCTGACATTGCTGCACGCTGCGTCATGGGGAACATAGCTTTCCAGCCCTTCTGGAAGCTCTGGTTATGTAGATCAAAGATACCCTTGATAAAATACAAAGCCATGAGAGGGCGGCATTGCATGTATCTGCTAAGCGTGCTACGAGGTAACCTCAAGAAAGCAGGTCTCGGTATACTCAGATCAAGAATGGACCTGAGGAAGCTAAGGAGTTTGGCTGAGGACAAGACACGATGGGCAAAAAAGAAGAAGGACTGATTGCAGCTGTACGATGGTTCTACTACTACAGCCGCAGAATACAGTAATCATATATACACCAAGCTAAATTTACGTCATAATGCATTGCTATATTATAACATAATTTAATATCTTGATCACGATACTCCTACTAACGGTGGAATATCAGAAGAAGAGGAAAACGGCATGAGGAAATCAATGAAATCTAAGCTCATTACATCAGTAGAACTTTTAATGTATCCGTTGGTGATTCTCCTAGACCAGATACACTACAAGTGGCACGTAAGAAGAAAATTCGAAATCCGGTAGCACGGTAGATATTTTAGTAACTGCTGTACACATGAACGTTCCTAAAGCATAGATTTACATCTAACATAACAGTAAATAAGCGTGCCGGTTTAAAAATATGATATAGGGAAGAATAAAGAGAAAATAAGAGATTTAAATTCTCAAGTAACGAGCGTAATGCCAATGTGTGCTCTCATTAAATCAGTAATAAACGCAGCGCAAAAGAGTGCAGGTGGGTTATAACAGATAAAATTATATATTTCCCACCGTCAGAATTGGCTAGATATTTTTGGCAATATGTCATTGCTTCTTCGCCATAAATCTGCTAATAGAAATTCTGTTGTAATTTTGCCGAGGTCATTTCTGAGATTGACTGGACTATCTAGTACAAGATGCGCAAAATAACGCGATTGACGTCATTCTAAAGGAATTTCTACGCGTTTGTTGCGCTGCAAAACAAAAAATCCTACATTGCTAGATGTTTTCTCTTCATCGAGTGCGCTCGCGCGAGACACATGCGTATGTGGAAAAGTTACATTGATTAAAGTCATGCTAGCTAATTCTTGCGGCAACAAGTGTGCGTTTGTCGTGCGACAATAAGTTCACGTGGAAAATAGGCCATACATAGATAAAGTCATGTTATGTAATTATTGCTGTTTCGACGACAGAATTACTGTCTCTACATTTCAGTTTTGGGCCTGAGTGAATTTATCGTTTTGTCAGTTACGTAATGAATCTTTTCCCAAACCACTTGGGGGATCGATTCAAAGCTCATGAAATATCATCTAGAGCAGAGCTGAACCAAGTTTTTTCAAAGGAATTTGATTCGCCAATTACTTTGCTGGCCATCTTAGAATACCTAGTTTTCGTGAAAACTACTTCTTCTCCAGAGCCGAAATTCGGGAAATATAATCGATACGGTCGATTGAAGTTTGTTCAAGGGAAGTTGATACATAAAAAAGCATATCCGCGGTGGGCCAATGAACATGTAGCATGTTTGGTGGCCATAGTTGATTTTTTTTTAATTGATGGATTTCTAAACCAAAATTGGTTTTATATAGGTGTTCTGATTTCAGATTTGCCAATTTTCAAACTGTTGGATGCATGGTTTGGTGGCCATCTTTGATAATTTTCTAGCCATAAGCTCGAGTACTAAAGCAATGGGAAATTTAAAATGTCTCCCGGAGAACGAATATGCCGATATAAATTATATTTGGTGGGAAGCATCCTTACGTCACATGGAACACTTTTTTTCAAAGGAAGGCGATTGGCTAATTTGGCAAGCGGCCATCTTGGATTTTGACAGATTTTTAGAAACGTCTTTAAAAAGCTTCTCTGAATCCGCTTGGTTAAATTCAGGAAACTTCATCTATGACATTTTGCGCTGAACCAAGTTTGTCCAAGAGAACCTGAAAGGTCCATTTGTGTGACAGCTATCTTGAATTATCTAGTTCTGGTTGCAATTCTGACCAAAGCCTTTTGATCTACTTAAAGGCGATATTATTATTATTATTATTATTATTATTATTATTATTATTATTATTATTATTATTATTATTATTCAGTCCACTCAACTCTACTATCACGTGTTTCGCTCCTCTGGTCGGTCAGTGTGACCCACAGCTGGAGACAATGGCCGTTGATCTTCGCAATATGTTGTTTAGTGCCTGCAATGCTGACCTTAATCCATAGAGCTTTGCTTCTTGCGGTGACAACGCCCTGTCCGGTTTGGTTGTCAGACATCCTACCAGAAGATGGTGGAAATATAATATATTATCTCCGCCCTTACAATGTTCATTTCGTATGTTAGTCATAAAAGTACCAAAAACTATATGTAGTTTGAATTTATATTTTCCACTCAGACTCAGAATAAAACCAATATAGGTCTAAATATGCAGATTTATGTGTTGTTATTTACCAGTTTGTGAGAACATATTATAAAATCTGGTTTCCATGCCTCAATAAACTCACCCATTATCTATCTCCATCATCAGTCTACACTTCTATGATAACATTGGAACTAGGTTATTGAACTCTAGGTAGACACTTTGCCACCACCTTCTGTCTGCTATCTATCACCGCCATTCGTTAACCTATTAGCGTCCTAATCCGTTCAACAAACTTTTAATTTTCTGAAATTGTTTTTGAAAATCTGGCATATGGAATGCCTGTACATTTTCAAAAATCTTCTCTGAAGGTCAATGCAGAAGCCGTTTTGCCAGTTTGGATATTTAAGGTACATATCTACACCAAAATCTGTTAGTTAGGCAGCTGGGCATAATACCCTTGAGTCTCGTGTTATCAATCTCAGAGAAGTTCTATTATCAGCCAGTACCAGGTGTTGGACATGTATTGCAGAGATATACTAACAGAATGCTTGTTATTTTTCGTTCCACTATTCTTAGTAATATTAGCGTTATCAATTATCATAATTACTGTTTTTGTAATGGAGGCAGTGCAATCGCAGAAAAATTGTAAACATAAATAATGTTAATGTATAAATGTAAATATCAGACACTAAAATATATTTAAAATAAAAACCAAAATGCTTGAAAATAACATTTTTAAATTATATACTTTTGGCGGTTTAAATTATGAGTCTAAATGTATGGAAACAAAATAAATGTTAACATATGATGATTTCATTGCGTATTAATTAATATTATCTTTAAAGTATTGAAATTGAATTAGAGATACGAATCCATAATTCAAAATGACAACTAAAAATTATAATAATTATTGAAATGAAATTATCTTATGTTAAGATTTATTTCGTTTCATTACATTTAGATACACAATATACGTCTCTGAAAGTACACAAATTTAACAATTTTATTTTCAAGCATTCGTATGAATATGTACCCTTAAATGATTAAAATCGGTCGAGTAGCTCCCAGTGTCAACCTAATTATTATTCAACATAATGTTGATTACATTATAAATTCAACAAAGACATACAATTTATACAATTTTGTGACGGAATTATGTCATTTTCATCGTATCGTCAGTTAACATGTGACATCTTTTATTATGTGGTCAAACACTGTGTGATGTAGGAAATAAATTCATAATTCACAACTGTACTTTCAATCACTCGCCACTCCACCCCATCACAATCGCAACCACCGCCACCGCCACCACCACCACCAACAGCAACAACAACAACAACAACAACAACAACAACAACAACAACAACAACAACAAGCACTACCAGAATCAAGGATATACTGTATAGAAATCCAGATTCTAATCCGTATGAGATTTTGCAATAGCTGGCATGTCTATAAGTTTTAACTGTTATTATCGTCATGCGTTCTGAAACAAGGTCGATAGAAACTCGCTCGTTGCATGTAAAGCAAAAAAAGTAGGTGACACTGAGGTGACACTGAGTGGACACTGATGTCACGCTGAGGTCACACTGAGATACCTGTGTTACGCTACATACATTACGCCTACAATGGATACATACACCAAGATTGATCACTGTATATATCCTGAGGGTAATGGCCCAAACGACACCAAACTTGAAAAAATTGCTAACAACCTGAAATTTTCAGGAAAGTTCAAGAATACTAAGCTAAAAACATACCAAATGTCCCTGGAAATTCTCCTTGTACTAAACGGTAATTCAAGATGGCGTCCAAGATGGCAGCCATTCTCTATTTTATCATATCTTTGCTGTCAGTAACAGTAGAAATTCAACTAAAGTGTCTAAACATAGATTTTCAAACATAAGCAATCGAATGGAATCATTAATTGCATGATTCAAACTTAAAAACTCAAGCTTTAAGATGGTGGCCAAGATGGCATCCAAAATGACGACTATTCTCAATTCGATCATATCCTTGCAACTAGACGTGATAGAAATTCAAATAAAGTGTATAGACGTAGATTTTGAAATACAAGCAGCCAAGTTACATCATTAATTACATGATTAAACATTAAAATCTAAAAATTCAAGATGGCTGCCATTTTCTGAGAAAAACTATTTGTCGCGCCAATAACTACTGGCTTGAGTAATTTGTCACAACCATGCGACCATCAAGTAGGACCGTTTTGCTATGTTGGTGTTTGTTTGTACACTGCCCTGCATTTAGTGCATGTATATCAATGTAGTGTCTAAGGAGGAATTTTCGAGACTTTTACTGTCGCTTCTTTCATACGTTTTGGATTATTAATTAAAATTGTACACAGTATGGATAGCACAGCCTTCTAAACTCCACCTAACTTTATGGCTAGCTCACCTACAAAATGCGCAAACAACATACCATCTGCTGAAACCGCTGGCATATTTGGACCCATTCCTATAAAACATATAGCAAACCAGCTGTTCCTATACTGCATTCTGTTATAATATAGCCCCTCTTCATTCATGACCTGGAGACCAAGCATCCGCGATCAATATTTTCTCTAGACTATTTGTGGGTTGATGGTTATATCATTTCTTTAACCCCACGTCATTAGTGCAGTGGCTTCATGAAGGTAGAATGAAGAGATGGCAATGTGAGACAACCAGATTAGAAGTCCCCGCCGTCATCAATCTTGATACCACCAAGCACTATTTACATTATCTTATGCTTTGCAGAGATGCAGTGTGAAAAACACGGCCTACGAATATTCCTAGTTACACTTGACCGACCTTTTCTCGCTGTGTTCCTATATGTGAGGCTGCGCTGGAGCGGTTCACAAGGGAATACACTACTAGCTAAGAGCAAAATAAAGGCCTCTGATAACGTTCTCAATCAAGGTAACACAAGGATCATGCTACATTTCGGCTTCAGGCACACCCATCATTTTATGGATATGAACTAGATCACCTCACGTCCATCTCAACAGGTATTGTTTCAGATGCACCTGTGAATTGTCGTGATGCTGTAGAAATTGGGCATGCAGTGACATTACAAATAACTGCAAAGAAATTTGCATACATCAAATCCCACTGTAATTTACATACATCAAGTCCCACCGTAATGACAAAGTGACGACAATCGGCACTATGAGTAAGACAATCAAAGTCAGGGAACAAGACACAGTAGTAAATCCAAGTATGTTATTCAGCAGACTAACATGTGTTCTGAATGACAGCTCTGAGATGAAAACGTTATTGGCTTATGCACTCGCTTTTCAGCCACCTTCCTTTTTCCATTATGGTGTGATGTCGAAACAGGCAAAGAGCTCCGAAGGCATCGTGTGGAAATCTAACAATAAACCATACCAGAGAATTGCGTTTTTGTTCCAAATGGTGGTCATTTCCTTCAAACAGTAGCTGTTGTTTGGCCACAACCAGCCACGTAGTATGATATAGGCCTGTCATATATTTCATGCATACTGAGGCACCATGGGGCCGGGACAACTGTGGTGTTTAATGGATATGGCAGTGTCACTTCAACAAAGGTAGCTGAGCAGAAATGGAGAGTCCAGATGTGTACATCCAACAACACCATATTCGATGATAACATGCTAACCACGACTACCACGGAGCAAACAGTAACAACAAGAAGAGACTGATCAGGACATTAGGTGAAAAAATGCTTACTGATGGCATCCAGGTCAAGCAGGCAAAAGCAGACTCCGAGACACTGATTGTCTTAACAGCACTATGAACAGCAGAGTCAGAAGATCTGCCAGTCGTTATTACTGGAACAGACATAGACTTACTGGTCATACTTGTAGCTCAGGTAAGCACTACTACAGACATGTACATGTTATGCTGTAACAGTCGTACACCATTGTGATATTTAACATGCCATCAGAGACACCAGTAAACAGTTACTCTTTCTACGTGCTGTGACAGGCTGTGATATAGTGCCTGCAATATATCGCCAAGGGAACGGTAAGGCCTTCAACATAATACACAAAAAACAGGATTGACCACTGGTTGGACACTGACCACTGGTTGGACACTATAGTGTGATGGCCATGGCTGGCTACAAAGCAATTTTGCCGCTGCATAGCGAGCAGCGGAACCTTTTCATTCCCGTGGGCACATGCGCAAGAGGGTTTATGTCAACAGTGGCGTCGCAGGCTAAGCTCTGCATGCCTTCTCGTTGGGTGGACCGCAACCAATCCTGGTGGGGGGCCGTAAGGAGGCATAAGCTTCCCTCTTTAGCAGAGTATGTCGACTCGGTAAAGCACTCCATCCCGTCGAGCAATGAGGCGAGTAAAACACAATCTTAAACGTTTTAGCAAATGCGGAAAATGGCTGCTACAATTTATGTGTCTAAAGGATAATTACTAAGTCCCTAAACAAGCATTACATGGCAATAAATCAATCATAAGCAATCAAATAACAAATAATAAGCAGCAATTATACCTTCTAGCACTTGGACAAGTACTCTACAGACATGAGTATGAATGATTACCATACCTTGGAGATACCATTCTATCTTATTCATCCCAATATTCGTATGTGTAGCTAATGAAGTTCGGGTCACTGATCATTGCTGCTACTACATCCATTCCAGCAGTTTCAAAGAAGGGTTTCAGAATGGAAGTCAATGAGTTACTATAATATACCATAATCTCTTTACATGAGAACAACTTAATAACTAATTCTACAAAAGATAGTATGGGCAACAATTATTCGCTCTTGATACCTTAGTAATCAACAACCTAGACAAATTGGTCTTAAAATCCGCAAGGTGTTTCAACTGAAAGCTCTGATGATTATTTTAGAATATTTAGACTGAAAGGTGTTGCAGCAACAATTTTCATTCAAATTTCTATTAAACCAAAGTAGTTGTCACATTACCTACTAATTATTTTGACTATAATTTGACTGAATGGTGTTACTGTCATTGATAGCAACAACATTCTCGAAAATTATTGTCAAATTATATCGAAGTTATATCGTATTTTCTCCTGGAAATAGACACACTTGTGATGGACAGTATTGAAATAGAGGCTGTCGGATTTATTGCCGTGAATACGTCTTGCATGATTATGCTTCCAGAGATGACTGAAAAATGACCATTTGCACATACATGCCTGCTCCTTTGGTTTGAGAAATCCCGACCGATACAGACAATAGACTAAACGAATATGGCGTCCAATAGTTACAACGATTATGGTACCATTGCACACTGGGTAGCATTGCATGGTGGGTAAATTGAACAGAGATCAACATGCATCTCATATCTTGTGCAAAGATTCTATATTTAATGGGACAGGAGACCTTTAAGTACCTCTCAAGCTACGAATTTTCTTGTCCTGTGACTAATTTTGAAATTCAAAACATGTTTGATTTTCACGGTTTGTTGCATGTGATTTCGTGCCATTTCGTGCCATTTCGTGCCATTTCGTGCAATGTAAATAGGAAATCGAACATCGTAACCGGTTGTACAATTTATTCAATGTGCTTTCTTACTAAATAAAATTAAATATACGTAACAGACATAGCACGGATAATTGGTGAACGAGAAACTGTCGGATAATCTACACAGCAAGGTCTTCTATGATGATCTACATAAAGGTCAGTTCACCGACTCCGATTACCCCGATTAGATATCCAAACACAAAAGAGTATAATCGGATAACAGTATCACATGGCACAAACTCTACTTGATTACTTCTACTTAATTTGATACCTTTCAATTAGGTTCACTTTTTCATATTTCAAATGCATAGATTAAAATCGGCGTTATCATTATATCGAAGAGAGTGTATTGCAGATCAAATGGTATTTGTAGTTCCTTAATTCGTTTTATTAGTCCATACATAGCTTTGGTTCCCCGTTTCAGATTTCTTTTTATACACGGTATTACATTCCCATTATGTCTGAAGACTGCTCCCAAGAAGAGGTATTTCATCCACTATTTCAACAGGACGATCTCTAATGTTAAATTTGGGTTGTGATTTTTGTTTCTGCTTGGAAAAAATGATTATTTCTGTTTTTGACACATTTGCTTTAAGTTTCCAGTGACTACAGTAATTATGAAAGCAGTTTAAGCATTGCTGTAAAGATTCCGGGGTGTGTGGGCCAGGATCGTAGACGCATCTGCATATAAAATTACAGTGAGATATAAAATCAAATTCAGGTATTCATCGGCTAGCTTACAGATAGATGCCAGTCCTGGTACTTTGTCTTTTTGTAGAGATGACACTAGGTCATTAAAACATAACAACTTTAAAGGGTAATAGATCCTCACCTTGTCATATCCCTATTTTACAAAGCAAATAATCAGATGACATATTGTTGTGAGTAATAGAGGATTTTATTGACTGGTACATATTAAAAATAATGTTAAAACATTTTCCAGATAGTCTATTTTTCAGATGTTTTGATCACAGACCTGCCCTCCATACTGTATCGAAAGCTTGCTTAAAACCAATAAAATAACAGTATTATTTCTTCTTTTGTGCGAAGAGAAACTCAGTTTTTAGCTGCATTGATAAAATATTTTCTAGCGTTGATCTGCCTTTGTAAATCCCATTTGAGCCTTTATAAGTATTTCATATTTTCAGCATATGACTTTAATCGTGTGCTTATGATTGCAGTAAATAAGTTTCCCATGCAGCAAAATAAAGTTATAGGTCTATAGTTAGATGCATCCGACGTGTTTCCTTTATTTTTATTTATTGGGAGTATTTTACCTATCAGCCATTCTTCTGGTATAATACCCCTATAAAAGATGTTATTGAACAGTTATTCAAAATATCATTATCACCTTTGTAACTGTGCATTTGATATATCCATATATCTTTAACACCTTGATAACTGTGGATTTGATATATTCATTTAAGTTGCTGTCTACTGCTGTTGCTTTGCCCTTTGCTAATTTGTCTATCGCTCTTTTAATTTCTTATTTACTGATTGGTAGGTCTAACTTTTGGCATGCAGGTATTTCCAATTCTTCGTGGTCTTCCACGTGATTATCGTTTTGTCTATCTTCAGTTCATATAAGTTATGTATCCCTATATTGTTATTTGTCGCCCTATCTCTGCTACCCCCTTTGATTAATTTCCAGAACGCTTTGGTGTCAGTTTTTCTTAAGTGTGTTAATTTTGTGTGTGTCTTTTTCAGTGAATCTTGTGCATGCATTCTAACGGTGGCTTTGTTAGCTTTACTGGCGGACTTGATTTCCATTGATTAGGAGATGCTTTAGTCAAAATATTTTGCTCCTTAGTATTATTGTAAAAATTGGGTTTAGCCTCGCATTCTTTGCCAAAACCAAGGTTTCTTATTTTTTCGAGCTTTCCCCCTGAACGGGTTTCTGGAGCCAAATGTAACTTTCACACTGTCCAAAAACTGTTTATCAATTAAATTTCCAATACTGTTGATATTTGAATTGTTGCATGATTATCAAAATTTCCAAGTATATCTTTGATGTCGCTAATTGCAATCATGTCTAAATTCTGCTCGAATTCATTCCTTTTGTTTGGTATCCATCGGATACTATTTTTTGTTGTAGTTGTTGTTGTTATTATTGTTGTTGTTGTTGTTGTTGTTGTTGTTGTTGTAGTTGTTGTTGTTGTTGTTGTCGTCGTCATCGCTGTTGTTGTCGTTATCAGTGTCATTGTCATTGTCGTCGTCACCATCGATGGTGGTAGTTTGCATCACATAGCAGATAATCTAACACGACGTTGTGAATAGTCGTTGTGTTACCTACAAATTTATCCATACCTACTCTCCCATTTATAATGAACATATTTACATTTTTGCATAGTTGTAGTAGTTTCCTGCCACTCGTGTTGATACTTGCCGAGCATTGGCTATGTCTAGCTGTAGGTATGCCTGGTTTTATCCACTCCTGTTTATTGCAGTTGGGTGTGTTATCAGGTCCAAAATTATCAGGTGTGTATTTTTCGTATTCTTCAAAGTCTGGTGCTATAGAAGTTTTTGCGCTGAAGTCGCTAGTTAAACGGATTATGTTATAATTCTTGCACAGGATTATTATATCATTTTCAATTTTTTTTTAAATTGTTGTATGAATAGCACTTTGATGATTCTGGAGGGACATACGTAACCCCAAGAACGATGTCTGTTCCCAGATTGTCTATACTCGTATCTATAACTGGCCACATGATGCATTCATTACCTGTATCAAGGGTAGAGCTGAGCAATACTGGCTTTTGGAAGACGATAACGATATGTAGGACAATATCGCTATATCAAGATATATCGTCTAGGCGATTGGGTATGTGGATAAGGTGTCTTTTAACTTGTAATAATTGCCACGAAAAAAACAACCCTCACCGTGGTCATGGCTCATACCACAACAGATCACCTACAACAATACTAATGGGGAGTAGCATTGATCTGATTCTCGCGTGAATAGTAACCAAGCATAAACTTTGTATTTCAAGCTGTTCTCGCCATTTTATTCAACTAGGTAACGAATTTGTTGTAAAACCGACATTTGCCATTTGCAAAAGGGAAATCCTAAAGCTTAAATCTGATTGGCTAAACGGAATTGTGTCTACAGCCACATTCAACTAGCCAAATATATTTAACTATAGATGGTTATTTTACAGTCGAACACACCATTTTCGGCTGGCAAATAATCAGCTACAGTTATCTATAGTTTGCTGGTTGAACACGCCCTAGATCTGCACTTCCAGAAAGTCTGGCTTTCTGATTGGTTAAGATTAACTTTGACAGCTATGTACTGCAGGATACGGTCAGTTACGAAACAGGCTAGTAATTGTGTTCGTAATTTTCTAGCTTAAACAAGCAAAATCTGGGAAAACCTTTCATTCCATCCACACCACCACCACCACCACCCAATGCCAATTAAAACGTGTCCATACGTTGACATCGGTGTGATCATAAAAGTCTACCCGCAAAGGCGTGAAGTCCAGACAAATTGATAAATTATGATTTCTAATAGGAATGCATTTCACTCAAAAAAAGAGAAAAAGTTCTGCTACTTAGACTTATAGAACTGGGAGTAGATAAAATGTATCAGTTATTTCTTTTGCTGGGGTAATATTTTATAACTTCGGCCCGTTATTCATTCAAATATCACAATTTCAAATGAATATTTTGCGTCATAATATTTTGTCTCATCGATTACGAGAGCCTGTTAGTTAGTACAGTTTTGTAATAACCGCCCGCCCAAATAAAGAGGACCTGATGAAATGAGAAAAAGTACTCAACCACTGAGAGCTGTAATCACGTCTTATGGTGGCATGCGGCTAGAGGAAAGA
This sequence comes from Chaetoderma sp. LZ-2023a, assembly GCA_034401795.1. Lineage (NCBI taxonomy): Eukaryota > Metazoa > Mollusca > Caudofoveata > Chaetodermatida > Chaetodermatidae > Chaetoderma > Chaetoderma sp. LZ-2023a. The sequence continues at coordinate 42,302,729 of CM067367.1, forward strand.
GCTATGGCGAGTTAATATTTCAGCAGAGGTCTAATTAGTAGTTATAATGGCGAAGTTGTACCATAGGCATTTGAATTTGTGTCCATCCATCCCACCACCACATATCCCAATACTATATATATATATATATATATATATATATATATATATATATATATATATATATATATATATATATATATATATATATATATCTATATAGTAGGTGGGGTATGTGGTAGTGGGATGGATGGACGAAAATTCAAAGGCCTGTGGCTGTACCCATGCGTGGATAGCTGGTAGTTTAGTAATAACATTATCAGAATGACATACCGAAGAGATTTACCGATTTGATATTTCGCAAAAATAGAAATAATCTGTAGATATCCAGCATTTATTATCATAAAACATGGAATAAAACGTGGAATAATAAAGATAGCATGAAAAATATATGCATTGATATGGAACGCGGCTCATTATAGAGTAAGATTAAGTGAATGATTAATAACTTTTAATTGACTCTGGTTATGGTAGTACTGTATTGAAATAAATATGACCGAGTAGTCAGATCGGTTTTATATTGATTTTATTCATAAATACAACTTAGACAACTGACGGTTTTGCCGATATTCGGAAATCAGACGATAACGATAACGATAATATCGCGATATTAACGATATCATCGGGAAATCGCCCAGCTCTAATCAAGGGTAATGAATGGGTCTGATATATTATCAATGTCTTTCATGACAAGCATTCCCACACCACTTGATGCTTTCTTAGGTTTCCGAATTTTCAATATGGTCGTATAATTTGGTACATTTAATGTATCGTGTTGTGTCAATTTGATTTCATTAAGACTTACAATTTCATAGTTATTTATGAAGGCCAGAAACTCTTGTATGTCAACATTGCTTTGAATTCCGCAAACATTGATTCTTGCTATGCGCAACCCGCCTTGGTTGGATTTTGTTATTGTGTTGCTATTTAATATTCTTTTATTGTCAGAATAATAGGCTACAATATTCTCAAGGACATTCTGAATACATAGTTGACAGCAAGTATGATCATTCTTATATAAACTCAATCGAACCCAATATCTCCATTCACTGACCAATACTAGATAACTTGTTCTCACCCTTCACAATGACATCTCACAAGAGTGCGCTGTGGTAGATCAGAAAGAGCAAAGGAAGAAATGCTCAATGCTATTTCATGATTTGCAAAAATAAATCACCACTCTGACAGATATATTACACAACAATAACAAATTAATGAAAATCATGAAGATATCGCAATAGAAGCTAAAAAGTTAAACATATTAAATATTAATTGAAGGGCCTATGTTAAATACCATTGAATTCGTTCCATTTTTATAGCATATTGAATGCGATAAATAAATTAGATAATGAGCATATAATATTTGTAATTAATTTTAGGAGTGATGATCGCATTCAGTTGTATCCATTGAGTACTGTTATCATAAGTCGTTTAGTTAAACATCATATATATGTGCATGTGGCCAAGCCGAAGCCATGCTTGTCAATGCTTAATTCAGGGACTCGCCCACCTTTTACTCATGTTGGACTCGATTTGAATCAGTGAATCCTGAGCTCACAGACTCTAAACTTCAAGCTAACAATACAGGGTAGAATGGTTATTAAATTGTAAATCCATCACAAAATATAAAATCAGTAATTCTTCATGATGAATTTTTCTTTGTTCGTGGTTAAGCTAACATGTGACTTAGTTGATTATGACATCAGATACTTGAGTGTTAGATCGGATCTCTATAGGATAAAGTATCTGACAGAGTCAAGTAATGAGGGACCGAAGTGAAGTAGCCAACCATCTGAATTGTGAATTCAATTATTTGCTAGGAAGCCAAATGCGCACCCATTCCAATAAGGAATTTCTAACTTATTAGTCCATGTGAGCGTGCAAATTATATTAAGATCCTGTGATAAGTTTGGAAAACAGGCCTGAAAATGTACCCGTCCAGAATTTAGGAGTGAAGTAGTCCTAAAGAGACCTAAACTTGTCAGGATGCTCCGCTGTACCTGAATGCATGTCTAACTCTTGGGTAACCCTCACCCCTCTCCCTACACCCCGCCCCTACATGCTCGAACGCACCTGCATACATGTACTGTGAACTAGGAATAGAACGTCAGATTGTGTGAAATGCATAGCTTTGCTATTGTAATAATTATTCTGACAATTATTTTAAACTAATTTGCCTGGATGAGCCTCCCCGAGCATATATTTCCACCACCAAACCCTGCAACAACAATCCCTCAAAATATTTCGCATGTAACTCGAGGGTGCTCGATCACAGATCCAGACCACGTTGACCTCTTCATCGGGTCATGGGCTATTAAGCTTAGATCATTTGAGGCCCAGTCAGGTATAACATATATATACAAGATTTGAATGATGGGTAATAGATTAAGCATTCACTCAAAATGAGGGTTTTACTATTTATAAAATGGTCCGAAGAATATTTTGAAAACTAATTTAACTGAGGGGTTGTAACGTTGAAGGCATAGCATATATTTTCAGCAAAAGCCGCAGCACCATCTCAGATGCCCTCGACTTTTGTCATTGGTCTATGCGATGTTAAGGTTAGGCCATTTTCAGGGCCCAGCCATGCGTAATGCTCATCGCGGATTTAGAAGTCTGTAAGTTACCATGTGTGTAAAATTGAATGGCTAACTATTTGATAAATGTTTTCAAAGTAAGTTGACTGTGTGAGTTCCATATTTCAGTAAACACTACCACGTCTAGGTTGATCTTAAGGAACCTCTCAGAATACACACTTACTATTTGTCTAAAATGTTCTGGCAAATTTTTGAAACTAATTTGACTGCATGCTCGTGCTGTTGAATGCGTTCAATAGTTCCATGCCTAGGCTTATATTTTACGAAAACGTTTCAGGGATAAGTTATCATTCGGGTAAAATAGTCGTTTACTATTTTTATAAAATGTTCTTTTGAATATTTTGAAACTAATTTGACTGTGTGCTCACGCTGCTGAATGCGCCCATATTTAGACAAAATGTTGCAACACCTAGGTAGAATAACAAAAAAAGCTATCCAAGGAGAAGTCGTCTTTCAAATTGCATGTTTACTATTTATAAATGTTCTGAAGAATATTTTGAAACTATTTTGACTGGCTTGACGCATTTCAGCTAAAGCTACAATAACGTGGATGGGTTTCATGTACTACATGTGCAATACTTATTAGTCAAAGTCTAACCTATGACTGTAAAATGTACTGGGGTCTATTAGCAGTAAAAAGCAGAGTAAGTTGATCAAACTTATGAATGGAAAGTGTGCTCATTCGCGGCATCATGTATCATTACACCTGTTGGCGCAAAACGTTAACTACTGTATCGAGAGATTTCCTGGCGACAATTGAGGTGGCTCTCATGTGCCTATTTGTTCCCCAGTCACTAAGGGCTGAAGTTATTTGCTCATGATGATTTAGCTGAACGACAAAAATAAAGGTCCAATATTTCTGACAGAATATATATTCAAAGATAGACACATTGAAGATGTTGCCCTGTGAGACACAGAAAACACGATTACGCGTGGCAAAGCTCCGTTGATTCCTGATAACCGGGTAGCTACTGATGTTCGTGTATCCGGACCTGATGGCATGGGCAATGACCTATTTAAACATACAAATGAAATTATCCCAAAATCGATCACGCACCTAATCAATTCAGACAGTCCCAACGATGTTGTAGGTCAAGGCAATCTTGTCGCGCCCAGAAGCCACATGCAACACCACCATGACCAACCCCAACTCAGTTGAGTGAGTGGGTAGTAGAATGAGTGAGTGAGTGGTTGAGTGAGTGGCTGAGTGAGCGGTTGAGTGAGTAAGTGAGTGAGTGAGTGAGTGAGTGGGTGGGTGGGTGGGTGGGTGGGTGGGTGGGTGGGTGGGTGGTGGGTGTGTGGGTGGGTGGGTGGGTGGGTGAGTGAGTGAGTGAGTGAGTGAGTGAATGAGTGGGTGGGTGGGTGGGTGGGTGGGTGGGTGGGTGGGTGGGTGGGTGGGTGGGTGGGTGGGTGAGTGAGTGAGTGAGTGAGTGAGTGAGTGAGTGAGTGAGTGAGTGAGTGAGTGAGTGAGTGAGTGAGTGAGTGAGTGAGTGAGTGAGTGAGTGACTAAGTGAGTGAATGAGTGAGTGAATGAGTGGTTGGCGGATGGTGGGTGGGTGGGTTGTGGGTGGGTGGTGGGCATAGGTGGGTATGTGTGTGGTGGGTGGGCGCGTGAGTGGGTGGGTAGGTTGGTTGGTGGGTGGGTGGGTCAATGACGGTGGCACTGATGACGTATGTGAGTTCACTTGCGCGTTTATCCGTCGACCTGTCTTGTTCACTCCTTCATGCATGTGATATGATTGTCCTGTGTGTGCGTGCCTTATGTCCCCTCTGTGGTCCTCTATGGGTGCTGTATATATCCTGTGTCCTGGTGCGCATGTGGTATATGTATGTTTATTAATTGTGCGGTCCGTCGTGAGTTCGTGTGTGCGTGTCTTTGCGCATGTGTTGTATGTCTCCCGACCCTGTACTATAGTACTTTCAAAGCTGGGTTGTCGTAGTTCAGGAATTCTCGAGCGAATGCGCATGCCACACGGCAACATGACTTCCTGTAGTATCTTATCGGCCGATCATGTTTGTAAGAGACTATTAGAACCCCGCCAAAATCAATTTTATTTTTAATAATTGTGTTAGTCATATTCGAACAAAATATCAGATTAAAATAGCGAACCCAATTTTACTAACGTTAACACATATTATATTCAATGTGATGCTATCTACGAAAACAGGTAACTTTACGGTTTATCACCATATCGATCGCATTACATATTATTTTACTTGCTCATAGGAATTTAGAAAATTCGTGATTTTGTTAAAAGCGCTAACACTTTTACTTCAACATCGTAGTATTGTGGTATGAGGATGCTAAAGATGTTTGCTGAGGACAAGACACAGTGGTCAAATGCAAAGAAACTCTGATTGGAGCTCTCGGACGTTTCTACTACTACAGCCACGGAATACAGTAATCTTAGATTATTTGCAAAAGTTGAAGTGACACATTTTACTGAATTGAATTACGAAATTTTGGATTTGGTCGTCAGTTGTAGACTGGTTACCGATTCCATGCAGTATAAAAATATCCGATCACGCGTACCTTTGTTTTACTGAACCCGTGTCTTCGGCGGGTGGGGACAACCAGTCCAATAGTGAAGGTATGCGCATGAGCGATCTATATTAATCAGAAATGTGGTAACAGCTGTTCAGCAGGTTTGTTCACGTCATCTCCGCAATTTGTATAAAATTCTCTGCAGCCGTGACGTTTCTCAGTGCTCTTCTCATTGGAGTGGCTAGTGGCCCGTTCACTCGTTGCGCTCTGTAATACTATGTCAGCCTACATAATACCGGGACTCCAATTTCTTCCGAAATCAGAAGAGAGACAAACCAGTCCGAATTTATATATTTTGATCATAATTAAATGTCGGTTGGCTATTTTAATCTGACCTTTTATTCGACTTTCATAATGGAATTCGCAATAAAAATATGATTTTGTTAGTAATATAATATTCTTATATAAACGAGACAATACTGAACTCTGAAATTCCGCATTTGTGAAGGTCATCATTGGTAGATGGCTCTAATAAGTCTATGGTATGACATCCGAACTAAAAAGCCTATGAGGGTGACGTGGGAAATGAGCATGCTGAGAAGTGATTAGGAGTGAAGAGGACAAAATATATACAGCAATACAATAGCAAATAAATTAATTAATGGCAAACATAGCGTTATTGTTATGCAAATGAGTTTATTAAATAATATATTCGGATGACATTAGTATTTACAGTGTAGTTTATACAAAGAGACCAGAATTTATTTACACATGGATGTACAGGCAGATCTGAAATAATAATAATAATAATAATAATAATAATAATAATGGCTTGCGTTAGTGCTGGTGATGCTGGTGGTGGGGGTGCTGGTGGTGGGGGTGCTGCTGGTGTTGTTGTTGTTGTTGTTTCTGTTTTTGTGGTTGTTGTCGTCGTCGTTGTTGTTGTTGTTGGTGGTGGTGGTGGTGGTGGTGGTGGTGGTTGTGTGGTGGTGGTGGTGTTGGTATTGGTGGCGTAGTGGCGGCGGTAGTGATGGTGGTGGTGGTGGTGGTGGCGGTGGCGGTGGTTCTGGTTGTGGTGGTGGTGGTGATGGTGGTGGTGGTGCTTGTGGCGGTGGTGGTAGTGGTGGTGGTGGTGATGATGATGATGATGATGATGATTGATGATGATGATGATGATGATGATGATGATGATGATGATGATGATGATAATGATAGAATAGGCGATGATTACGATGATGATGATGATGATGATGATGATGATGATGATGATGATGATGATTGATGATGATGATGATGATGATGATGATGATTGATGATGATGATGATGATGATGATGATGATGATGATAGAATAGGCGATGTCAGTGACATACATACCGGATGTTTAACGAGACCACCTAGAGATTGGAGCAACGCGCGGGAAGGTTAAAGATGGTCTGGTCTCTGATGCCAGCTGTGTAACCAGTGATTACATTGGCACGCGCGTATTTCCCTGAAAATAGCAGGAAATGGGCGAATCCAGTTTTAGCTATTCCCCTCCCATCTCTAGATAAGGTTCGGCCGCGCGTTGGTCGTGTTGAGATCGATCGAACCCTGAACTCTCTGAAGCTGAATTTCCAGAAGACTGCAGGTAAGCTGTAGAATATTTGGAAACTAATTTGTCTGGGTGATGTTGATGCTATGGCAGCAACAGTGCCAAGTCAAATTAGTTTCAAAATATTCAACAGAATGTTTATTAAATAGTAAAGACATACAATTCGTCCAACTTGTCGGACTATTGAGCGTTTATGACGGACTTAGATACGTCATTCAAGATGCGTCTTTCATAACGTAATTGATTGTGACGTCAACCTATATGTGAGGCAATCCGTTATGACGTCATATATTTGACTGGCAGATTGGATTCCTCTGTTGCTGAGTCGTTCTCTCCATTGGTAGCGCAGGGTACTGGGCCTGTATTGGGACAATGCCAGGCCAATGCCGGGCCAATGCTGTCCCGTATTGGCCCAGTACCGGCGCAGTAACCTGCGTTATTAGGGTCCTTTACGTGTAGGCAGGGTTTGACTTATCCATGAATTTGTATTTGTTTTCTTGTTTAGTGTGGTACTATGGACAAAATACAACCATTCATCATAATATATTTCTTGTAAGCCTATGAGATGGCTATGGGAACTTTATCATTGTAGTCTTACTACCTCACTGGCAAAGACAACCAAGCGGGTAAGCCTAAGATGGTGAATACTAAACATGTTCTATGCTTTGTACTTGCGATCTGTAAGTCGCCTTGTCAGAAATGTGACCACCTGACTGACAGACTTGCCAGAAGGCGATCAAGATTTGGCTTGGATCACATCTTTATAGAAGTTGTAGTACACATGACCTGAGAACCCGCCCCCGCCCCCACCCCCTCTCCCCCACCACATTCTCAGCCTACACCACAAATATGTATCTATATTATGAACCATGGTCCATAATTTGCATGATAGACCAGGATAGACTAACCAATATTAAATACGGGAAAGTAAATTAATAACACCATACTATACAATATTAATTGTTAATGTTTCACGTTAAAAGCCATGATATCGTCAACCCTTTCATGGAGAATCCGGCCAAAGCCAGCCTCTGCGGTGGCGTTGCGGACGGTGAATTTGCAGGTCAAGAGTATATTTTTTCTGGCAATTTACCACTGGAATGGCTGACTCGATAACCGAGCCAGTCATGCCATTCCAGCGATAATTTATATTTTAAATAGTATTCTCATGGCCAGGATATTGTTTACTGACAAATATTGTGATTTTCTTCGTGAAACCTAGCCGTTAAATAGCTAAATTGTGCATGAACTTTCTTCCTCAATCATGCGTGTATGACGTATATATGGTATTTATCTGTGTTGTGTGGTAGATAGACCTGCATGGTCTATTGGTATATAGGGTGTACAGACACACATCCTCACACAATCGCTGGGATATGTACCTTATGTATACGTAAGTTAAATATACATTGATAGCTCTCCACTAAGATACGCCATATGAATTTCGAATAATGGACCTATCCAGTTTTTTCACCAATCATATGATGTCAGTATTAACTACTTAACGCGTATGATGACGTCGTAATCAATGACGTCATGAATGACGTAGGTAAGATCGTCACGAAATTGATGACGGCCTAAGCGTCGTTTGATAAACATTCTGTTGAATATTTTGAAACTAATTTGACTGGACGCTGCTGCTGCCACAGGCATTTAACAGCGCCCAGTCAAATTAGTTCCAAAATAATTCAACAGCCTACCTGTATAGTTTCCTAGAAATTGATAGTCAGAGAGTTCAAGGATCGATCGATCCAACACGGGCGAAGTGTGGGTGGAGCTTAGCGGGATATATAGCTAAAGCTGGAAATGTCCATTACGTTTCTGAAACTTTGAATGGAATGAGCTCCACATAAGTTACACATGTCAATAACGGGAGTTATAGGCACCAACAACACATGGTCACTAAAGACAGGTTGTCACTTAATACAAGTCATTTGCTATGGTGATCATATACTGTGCTCTGCGACTGCAGAAGCTTGCAGCAGCAATCAACCTTTCCTCTTCCTTGGATGCTGATTCTCGTCCTCAGTGAGAGTCCTTCACTCAGTCAGCTTCTACTTGCTCGGCAGTGTAACCAGTCCGGCTACATTTAGATTGATACGTAGCACACGGGTTTGTGCAGTGACGTCCTCTATGCGCTTTGTAGATGTCAGCGTCTACTCCAGCAAATTCCAAAGCTTTCTATGCAGGGATGGCATTCGCAGAACCCAGCCAAACATAGACCATCTTTGTCAGTCCGTATTCACTGGCAGTGCACGTAGTGGAGTTAGTGTTGTTGGAGATTATACTCTCCGAACACTGATGTTGTGTTATAGTACAAAGGTGTCTCCATTGACAGGCTTCAAGCTTATCTAAAACGGCCTTCAGAGCTACCCAGATGTTACAGTTGTACAGTATCAGTGATACACATTTCGCGCCAAGCAAGCGTAGCTTTTCGCCAGTGGGACGCCTGATACGTGTATCCACAGTTTCCAAGAGGACTGCAAGGCAATGTCTCCCGTGACGCGGCATGCAGCGATGTCAAGGGAACTGGATATTAGTGAACCAAGACGCCGCTCTTCCTCCATTCACCCCCGTCACGCAGTGGGATGCCTTTGTGATTGACGTCGTCTGTCGCTGATAGGTGTATATGGGTAAACCATGTCTTGGCTTCCTACATGAAGAGATTCATATACTTGAGTTCTTCTATCGTGATAGGGAGAAGGATGGCGAGTGCGTTTTCTTCCTCATCTATGAAGTCTGCATCGTCTGCGCGCTCCATCTCTAGCGGGAGGACCAATGTAGATTCTGCAGTGTTTGGTAGAGTGCTCTTGCATAGATGCTAGGGCTTCGGTAAGGTAGCACGTAAACAACACGGTAGAGATACCATCTCCCCCTGGATAATCAATGGAGGTCTCTAATGCTGCTCAGATACTTTCAACTTGGTGTTTACCAATAACAGTCTGACTAGTCGCGTCTCAAAGTCACTACTGCAATGATGGCATCACCATTTGCTATGGCGAATGAACAGCTATAATTTCTACCAGGAGTTGACAGTTCCTTAGCTCGCTAACCCGTACTGACAAAAAGGACAATTTCGTTATAATGTATGGAATATTATGTTGAATATTCTGAAAGTAATTTGACTGGGAGTTGTTGCTGCCTATGTCAAAATAGTAAAAAGTTCTGAAACTGAGGTACGGAAATTTTAATTATTTAACCTTTTAGCCTAAGATAATGCTTTCTTAGCTAATGTGAATAGTTGTACAAGGAGTTGTCGTCTTAATTAACAACATGCTTTTATCCCAAAGCATGAGTCCGCTTTCTATCTATGTCTTGATACTTTTAGAATTATACATAAATTATATACTAAAATATGAAATAATTACTAGTTCCCATGTTGGCAGTAAAATCAAGCCCCATCAAAGCGCAATTGTCACTGACTGTCATTGTCATATTGACTCCTGGCGCGGAAAATCTCCATGCGTGGAAATTGATCGTGTGGTCTCCTATTCCAAGATAACTACTGCCTACCAGCTCCCACTCGTCTGAAAATACACATGTACATAATTATATATTACATTAAAACCACCTCACCTATAAGGGGCGAGGAAATTAGAAAGTACAAGTCAATGCCAAGATTGTGTTAATTTAACTTATTCAGAACTACCACAGTTTAATGGCATGAAAATATGAAGTGTCTTTCATGCATCTTTGGTTGATTACACATAGATACCTGTTGATACCCCTATCACGCATATTACTGGGTTGGTACTGGGCCAATACCGGGTCGCACTGGGCCAGCATTGACACAGTACCGGCCTAGTAACCTGGCTTATCATGGCAGTGGCCATCACTCACTGGAATGGTAATTAATGAAATTGAAGCATCACGCGACAATATTCTGATCCAAATATCTGACTTAGCCATTCTCGCCACAAGGAAATTCTAGTATATAGATTATTAACTCGATAATACTGGGAGGATGTTTTGACAGTATTAGTCCGTAAGCATTGCGCCATGGATTTCAGACAAATTATTTACAATTATTTCAACAGAAGTGTTCTAACGTAACGAATTCTTCGGATTTGTCATCTAGGGCTACGCGCAGAGCCATTTGATTTATGAAATCTGAAAACAATAATTTCATGAAAGTCATACAGGTAAACTTTTTGAGTAATTTGAAACTATTTCGACTGGAAGCTGTTAGATAGAAACAGCTCCCCTTCAAAAATTAGTTTCAAAATACCCAATAGAACATGTATTTTAACGTAGATGATTTTTTTCGTAGTTGGTTTTTCGGCTTCAAAGGGTTACATAATAGAGTGGTTATTTCTAGCTATGCCCCACCCCTTTCTAGCTAAGATCAGCCCGTAAACATTTCCCGGGTTGCGATCAATTTATATACGCTGAACACTAAATTCACAGACTACAAATTTCAAGGTAACTATACGGGTAAGCTGTTGACTATTTGAAACTAATTTGACCGGGTACTGGTGCTGCCTCTATTTTTAAAGTATTCAATAGAATGTTTATTAAACAGTAAATCCATCAAAGACATACAATTCCTACTTTTGACGGGCTTTTAAATGTACATGACGGAGCTAGATACGTCACTCATTTCGCATTTTGATAGTGACGTTAACCTACATCTGAGGTAATTGATTATGACGTCATATACTTGAGTGACAGATTGGATCTGTCCATTAAGACATATTTGTGTTCATTATCTAACATACCTGTAATGCATTGTGAGAATATTGCCCGTCTATAAAATTGTGTTTCACAATGTGTGTCATTGTATCGATATTGTCTATTCTGTAAAAGATATTACAAAACAGTAAATCTATGATTATATCGACATTGCAGACACCCGCAACGATGATGGTGAGAAATGCTGATAACGTCTGCAGACAGACAGACAGACAGACAGACGGACGGACGGACGGACGGCCAGTCAGCCAGCCAGCCAGCCAGCCAGCCAGCCAGCCAGCCAGCCAGCCAGACAGACAGACAGACAGACAGACAGACAGACAGACATGCAGGCAGGCAATCGCACAGTCACGCAGGCAGGCAGGCAGGCAGGCAGGCAGGCAGGCAGGCAGGCAGGCAGGCAGGCAGGCAGGCAGGCAGGCAGGCAGGCAGACAGGCAGGTAGGCAGGCAGGCAGTCAGTCAGTCACACAGTCGCGCAGGCAGGCAGACAGATCGCAATAATCACCCTTTGGCGTGAGTAAGCGACAACATACCACCCCACCCCACCACCCCAATATCGTGTCTGACCTTTCACCAACGTTCCCCAGCCCACCTGGAATCAAACATTATGGTCCATAACTGAGATAGAATATAAGCAGGGTATCATCATATTATTATATCATGGTAGTTACGAATGCACTATTAGTATGTCTTGCAACAGAACGTATCCCTCACTTTTATTAAAAACCAAGCTAGTAGCAGGCAATCCAATTACAAACAGCATAGCCAGCAATTTGATTTTGGAGCACAATTTCACTAAGGCTGCAGACACATTCTTAAATCGTTTTTAAATATTTAACAAAAGTCACTCGTATTGCCTCCTAGTTACTTAGACTGAAATATCTCTCAGGATGTGGGAACTAGAACACAAATGAAGGATCTATTTCCGGGTATGCCCCGTACATTTCTAGCTAAGCTCTGGCCACTTTTTCTAGCGTATTGGAATAGATGTATATGTTTTGAATTCGGAAATTGCAGAATCGCTATTTCAAGGTGCCTATACAAATAAGCTGTTGAATATTTTGATACTAAATAGACACTGTGGTCTTGCTCCCTATGACAACAATAGCGACAATTCAAATCATTTTCAAAATATTCAACAGCCTATTTATAAAATAGTAAACTGATCAATGTTCACGACGGAGCTAGAAACGGCACTATGTATTGTGACGTCAGCCTACATATGAAGCAATTGAGCATGACATCATTTACTTGAATGACAGATCGTATCCATCCAGTGCACATTTACTTACCCCGATAGCGTGGATTGTTTCTGTCCTTGGTTCATTCGTGTAGATGTCGATGATCAATCGATTTGAGCGGTACTTAAAGTTGTCTGGGTCTGAGCTGTCCACGGAAATATCGCTAAATCTCTGAAATGATAAATAACATCAATGACAGTACAAATAACACATGAGTCAGTATCAGAAGTACACTTAAAACAGGGGTTACAATGGACATTTCCCAGTTTATCCTTCCATCATATGACGTCATGATCAACTACGTGACTTGTAGGCTGACGTCATAATCATGGCGGCATGAATGACTCGATATAGTCCGTCCATAACGCTTAATACTCCGACACGTATGTCGTTACCATTTAATAAACATTTTGTTGAATATTTTAAAACTAATTTGACTGGACGCTGTTGCTGCCATGGGCAGTAACAACGCCTAGTCTAATTAGGGGTTGGGGGTGGGGAATGCCAAGTTTGCAAACAATGTTGCTGAAATCTAACGGTTACGTTCCGGTTTTTGATCCCAAAATTGGCACACGTCTTTAGGACCGTGGCCGGTATCCATCCCTGTTTGGAGACGATCCCGCCAGTGAAACCATAGTTATTAAAATGTCTTAAGAAGAAGAAGAAGAAGAAGAAGAAGGAGAAGAAGCACTCCATGTTCACATTAACCCTTGCGTCTAGCGACGATGGTAAAACAATGATTCTAAACATATGCAATAATATCGGCGATTAATCACTTGCATAAGTGAATTTACTAGCGTGACCCAATTGTAATGTCCTGCCCATATGCTTAAGGAAAGAAATGCTAAAGACTCCCAAAATCTATCTAGAAGTTATAAAGTAGTATATCTGCTAGAAGATTAAAAAATAATTTACGCATCTTTTCTGGATTTATCCAAAAGGATACCGATTAAACAAAACAGTGACTTGGCTTAACCCTTTAGCCCTCGTACCAGGCAAAAACGGCTTCAGCACTGGTCTTGAGAAATGTCAATTTGCAGACTAAATGAAGACTATATTGAAAAATTTGCCAATGGAATTCCAGTGGTAAATTTTCAAAAATATTCTTCTCTTGCTCTGAAAATAGACATGTTCTATGAGAAAATTGAGATTTTTTTGGAATAAATTCGAGGGTTAAAGGTCCACATTCACAACAGAATGATTGAAAATAAAATTCTTAATATTTTTACATTCTTACCATATAAATAAATAAATCTTAACATCTGATGATTTCATTTCGCACAAATGAATACAATTTTAAGTTGTGCAATTGAGTTAGACAAACATCCCCATTTCAACAACCATACTGAGAAAAGTATATTAATTTAATGAAATCGTCATATGTTAATATTTATTTCGTCTTGCATACATAGAAACACGCCATATAAACCTCTGAAAGTATAAAAAAATTTAATAATTTGATTTTCAACCATTTTGATGTGAAAGTGGGCCTTTAATTCGGTTTTACATGTGGTATCTAGGGGATGGGTAACACAATGGCGGGGAATAAAGAAGTCATGTTTAAGAACCGCGTCTTTTCGGCGTATTGCTTATTATAACCATTTGAGCCGGATATCCCAAAAAACGGAAATTATCTGACCTATTCTTTTGAATATATTGAGGCGAATTTGATTGGAAGTTGTCGCTGTATTTCTAGTTCTGCTCCGCTAACGATTTGCGGGCACTAGGCTCGATTTATATACTTCGAAGCAAGAATTCTTAGAATCGCATTTTCAATGTAATTACACAGGTTAACTGTTGACAATTTTAAATCTATTTTGACTGGGTCCTGTTGCTGCCTAATGCAGCAACAGCGCTCAGTCATTCACTTGGAGGATTTTCCAGGTTCATGGCGGAATATTCTCTGCCAATTGTGATTGTGACGTCAGCCTGCATGTGACGCAATCGATTATGTCGTCAGCTACTTGAGTGACAGATCAAATCCATTAATTCAGATTCTGGGAATTCGTGGGTCAAAGTTTTGATATAATATTGCTGTAGTTTTACTCACGCGGGTTGCGACTACTGAACCGGTGGTTTCGTCGTAGACTGCCATTTGACCCGTAAATGCCACTCGAAACTGAGTTGCAGGGCAGCATGGTGACTGACCATTGGCGACAACGCCTAACGCGGCAACGATGATGACCAGCTTCAACATCTTTGGCTTCGTGGTGACTGCGACAGGTTGTCCGTACCCTGTGCGAGTCCAAAACTCACTCTTATATTGGCCTGCTTCGAAGATAGTGTGATTCTGTTTCTCACGCACAAACTGCGTTATCAGCTAAGCCTAGCATCACCTAATAACCTTGAGCCGATTGAATGAACTTTTGTTTCCAATTTCTTATATTCTAGTTCCATACGTGTCCTTGATCTCGGTGTCTCGTGTCCACTGGTTATCATACGGTATCCTCCACATCTAACCCTGATAACGCAGCTTACTGGGACGATGCTGGGCCGATACCGAGCCGATAATAAAAGCATAAGCCCAGTTACTGGCGTTGGAATCGAATCGAATCGTTGAAACGTGAATTTCCAGAATCTAACTTCCAAGGAAAGGTAAGCTGTTGATTATTTTGAAGCTAATTTGCTAATCAGCTCCCAGCAAAATTTGTTTCAAAATATTCAAAAGAATGTTTATTAAATTGTAAATTCATCATACATACACTTCGAAACACTTCGGCTAACATGTGACGTATTTTATTATCGCGTCAGATTATTGAATGCCCCCACCCCACAACCAATGCGGCATTTGGCTGGCCAATTCCCAGAAAGCTATAGCCTATATAGGTTTATCTTAGGCCGTGTTCTTAGGCCGGAGACTTAATCCGGAGTAACTCCATACTGATGTATGGTGTTACTCCTGGTTTACTCTCCGGTGTGAACACAGCCTTAGGCTCGAGCTTGAGGGCTAGGCTACAGCTGCCTTAGGTCGTGTTCTCGCTAGAGACTTAACTGGCGTAACGCAATACTGAGGTATGGCGTTATTCCCGATTAACTCTCCAGCGAGAACACGACCTTACGTTATTCATAGGTTAGGTTACCATCCTGCTTTGTCGGTCATTTGTGTACGTAATGGGAACAAATGTAAAAGCAGTACATAACGCCATACCTCAGTATTGTGCTACGCCTGTTAAAACCCCACTCACACAGAGCTACGTCTGCGCTACGACGACCCGCGACCATGCGGTCGTAGCGCGGTCGTAGCGTGATCGTGGAAAGTCGTAGCATGGTCGGGATGGTCGGGATGCGGCGACGACCGTTTTGGACATAGTAGGGCAGATATGTGAAAAAGATGTTCCATTCTGGCAGAAAGCATGAAATTTGGCATATAGGTGGGTTAAGGTATGCTGAACATAATTAGATGCGGTGCCATGTGATTCTACCAAGGGAACCCATTCAAAATGGCGGATTCAAAATGGCCGCCTTCCCAACGGAAAATCTGCATTACTCAAGTTCTAGATGGAGTAGAGGGCTGGAATTGATGTCAAATTAAGGGTTTCTTGGGTCACTGGTTATGATTTTACCCATTATAATACTCTAAATAGATAAACATGCTGAAAAAAATATTATTATTATTATTATTATTGTTGTTGTTGTTGTTGTTGTTGTTGTTGTTGTTGTTGTTGTTGTTGTTGTTGTGGTGGTGGTGGTGGTGGTGGTGGTGGTGGTCGTCGTCGTCGTCGTCGTCGTCGTTGTTGTAACATTTGTAAATTAGTCGTATTATTGCTAAACGTTTATACACACATGTTCCGGGCGGAACATTTTAGAAACAAGTATTCGCTACTCAAAACAATTGGTCTACACGTTTTCTCCAGTAAAAGTAATTGTATGCCAGCCCCTCGCTTCGCCAAGCATTATTTCGTTGCGGATTTCCATATAATTATTGTAGTTTCCTAAACTCACACTGACTATTTAAATATATCAGGAGAATACATAGCTGCATAGCAATCTAGAACTTGAGTAATGGAGATTTTCCGTTGGGAAGGCTGCTATTTTGAATGGGTTCCCTTGGTAGAATCACGTGGCACCGCATCTAATTATGTTCAGCATACCTTAAACCACCTATATGCCAAATTTCATGCTTTCTGCCAAAATGGAACATCTTACCTAAAATTTGTTACATATCCGCCCCACTAACATGTTCAAAACAGTCGTGATTTTACCACGACCTAGGAAATCGTAGCGCGGTCGTAGGTCGGTCGTAGTGGTCGTAGGTCGGTCATACGTCGGTCGTAGCATGGTCGTGGCAGTCGTAGCTGAGTTGTGGCAGGTCGTAGCTAGCCGACCTCCTCGACCTCACTACGACCTCGCTACGACCATCACGACCATGTTACGACCGCGCTACGACCATGCCACGACCAAGGCACGTTCGCACCACGACCAAAACTTGTTAATGTGACCACGCGTGGGTATATAAGGACAGGTCACGTCTGTGCAAGTTAATTTCCATGTTGTAGTTTAAAATAATACATTTTGGAATGTGGTGCATAACACTTTGAATATATTATATTTTATATTTTTAGTGGACCAGTTGAAGTGTTTCATTGACAACATGCGGACCAAATTCGGGAAGCTGAGCAAGCCCAAGTCAGGCCAGGGGACCCAATCCGACCTTACAGAGAGGGACCAATGGGTGCTGGAAAGTTTCTGGCCAGCCATATTGTCCGATGTCCAAGCCGGCAACAGCACGGGTGTGTGTAGAACTAATATTTTTAGGTCCCCTGAAATATTTCCAACTGCGAAATTAGAAATAAATAACAAAGTCCCAATGTGTGAAACATCCTATGGCAGTTGGAAAATGGTGGCCACTAAAGACAGGTGGCCGTTTAAGATAATTCATCTGCTGCTGTAAATGCATAGCTTAGGCGGAAAGGTTGTGTTCTTTAAGGAGGGCGTCTATGTTACTATTCTCCTTAAAGAATCACAATCCTTTGAAACACAATATATGACTTCCTATTAGTGTTTAATACAAATTTATTATAGTAAACTCTGAGTTTTGTCAGTTTCTTAAAGTAAAAGTTTGTTAACAAAGTCTAGTGGAAGAGCTAGTTATAGTTTTTGGTCAGTGAAGTTTATCACTGTGAAACAGTCACTTGGCCTGTTTAGTGGCCAGTCAGTATTGGACGCTCTATAGCAGTCGGTCAATAAGCCAGTAGCCAGCAACAGGTCACCAACCTGTTGCCTCGTGAATCCGTCGATCAGTCATACCAGTAACTTAGTTTTCAAAACGTCATTCAGTCAGTTAGCAGTCACGTCATTCAGTCTTAGCAGTCGCTGAAGTTAACTATCGATGTATAATACGTCATCCAGTCATGCCTGTCGACCTGTCCATCAGTGAAGCAGACAGTCAAATCGTTTTCAAAAAGGCATTTAGACTTCTGCCCGCCTGTCATTGACAATTATCTGCCGTCAGGGAAATTATAGATTCTTCGCCATCCAGTCTAAATGGCTACCAGTCATTAAACTTCGACATTGATAGACATCAAGTATATCCACACAAACCACCCAGGCGATCACCCATGTCAAACCCCATGACAAAGTTTTTGGGACAATGGTACCTAAGGCGCCATTTTAACTGCAAGCAAAGGTCAAAGGTTAAATATCAGGTTATCGTTTGAAACACAATATATGACTTCCTATTAGTGTTTAATACAAAGCAAGAAAGTAGGTCATTGTGACCTACATTTTCCCAGATGTGCCCAGGTGAGCACATGGTCATTGACCATTCATTGGCTAGCAAGCCATTTGTGGCCAGGTAATGATGCAAACAATAATTGGTACATTTAAGTGCTGCAATGAGTAAAAACACAGTATTTATTATAGTTAAATAATATGTACACATAACTTTATTTCACTGAGTACCTTAAAAATCGACAACTTAAATAGAAATAAACAAATAGCAAGTCTTGAGCTGGGGTCCTCCACTGTTGCTTGGCCCCATGTAGCATGTGACACTTTGAGTACTTGTCCTGTCCAACAGCCTGGAAACATACAGAATATGCGATATCAAAATAAACAATAAATAAGGTCATGGAACATGTCGGGATCAAGTCGCTGAAAATTGCAGAAACCATGACGATCCTCATGTGCCAGCTAGGCCATCAGGCGCTCGTACTGGCCATACTGGGGACGTCTCAGCAGCCACGGCCAGCTCCAACAGGTCCTCCTTCTTCTTCTGCTGCATCGTCTCCTCGCCATGATAGCAGCCCCTATCGCTGCGTATAATAGTAGTTCCTCCTCCTCGATGAGCAAAGCAATGACATGTTGCTGGTCTGACATACTGGCGAAGAATGATCCAACAATGAGATCTTCCCTCGGAGAAGCACATGACACAAAATATTCGTATTTATACTACCAGTCGTAGGTAGGCCGTGATGGTCGTGGTAGGGTCGTAGCAGGGTCGTGGCAGGGTCGTAGGACGGTTGTGATTGACGTAGCTCAGTCGTGATTATCGTGGCTCATTCGTGCTTGGTCATAGCGGGGTCGGACTGCAGTCGTAGTGATGTCGTAGCTGAGTCGTGACAGGTCGTAGGTCGGTCATAGCCCGGTCGTAGCACAGGCGTAGGGGTCGCAGGTCGGTCGTACGTCGGTCGTACGTCGGTCGTAGGTCGGTCGTACATCGGTGAAACTTGGACATTTCTCCACGACCGATCACGACGTGTTTAGGTCGGGATGGTCGGCATAGTCGTAGCGCAGACGTAACTCTGTGTAAGGCCCGCTTTCCATGTGAGCTATTCAGCTCGCGTGACCTCGCAAGCTTTTCTGCTCGCGGGCTTGTCTATTTCCATGTGGGCGAGTTTACCAGCGAATCCGGCTGTTTTCCTAGCGTAGACAAGCGAATTTCAGGCGCTAGTTCTGCATATTTTTGATCAATTTTTGCTTTCCTACACACTACATGCGTCATGTCGCAAAAGTACAGAGGCCAGGTCCTGAAGCTGAGATTTCAAAAACAGGAGCAGTTAATTGGTCTGGTAGAACAATATCTGCACCCAATATCTGTGCACTCTTTTTTAGTTTGTCAACCGCATTAACTGCATCATACGAATGCGAGTTCTTTGTCTCTTGCGCAAATAATACAGAAGCTGACTCTTGTATGGCATCATTATTGCATGTAAATCTTCACACATTTAAACGCCACAATTACTAGATAACCTGCTTATCAGGCTACACGCATGCGTACAAGATCAACATACATAACAAGCGCGCGTGTCAGCGGCACGGACAAGCGCCCATGGAAATGTTTATATAGGAAATGCACTAGACCGACTTTTCTGCTAGCAGAAAAGCGAGCAGAAAAGTCGCGAACTGCGCGACTTGTTTTTAAGCGAGAGAATTTCAGCGCGCTGAAAAACTCACATGGAAATGGTTCTATCTAAATGCACTGGATCGACTTTTCTGCTAGCAGAAAAGCGCGCATACAAGCTTACATGGAAAGCGGAACTTAGAGGGGCTTAAGTCGCTAGTGAGAACATGACCTAAGAGTTGCGCGTTGCAAGTGTATAAACAACGGAGAACAGCTTACGACGTGATTCCCTCATAGATAACGACATCCCTGGCAGTGTAGATATTGTCTAGTCAAAATAACACAAATTTGTGTGCGTGCGTGCGAGAATCTGGCAAATCCTGAAAAACCTGGAAAATCCGAACATTTGTTACAATGTGAGAAAAACGGGAGAGAAAGTTTTCAGATTTTTCCGAGTTTTTCGGATTTTCCGGATTTCTTCTGATCAGGCACTAACAGGGGCGGATCCAGGAGGCCATTTGCCTGGGTGGGGGTGGGGGTGGGGCACCCAAAATTTCAAAGGAGTTAGCTCTTGAAAATGGGCTCATTCCGCCACCAGCAGGTAGCTAAAAAAAATTCACAGCCCTGCCGGGGGGGTGGTGACCCCGAGTGCCCCCAACCCACCCCCATTGGGTCCTCTACTGACTAAGTTGTGGAATCCTAGTGTATGGCCACCCCTTTCTTATGCTAGAATTTGAGCAAGATCGGACCTGTAGTTTCGGGTAGATACGGGTTCTTTTATTCAGACTTGATCAAACGTCTGGAAATCCACGTGTACGGTGACTTTCTTCCTTATGTTAAAATTTGAGCCAAATCATAGCAGTAGACCTACTTTATGATATGCGGGTGCGGAAAGACATGCACGCACGCACGCACGCACAAACGTACGCACGCACGCACGCAAGGACGCAATCTTGCAGGCACGCACACAAGCACTCACTACGTGCGCACGCACGCACGCAAAGGCAGACTCGATCGCGTTATCCTCTTCCCCTTACGGGGAAACGACGATAATGAAACCACCTCAAATCTAATAACATCTTTTGAGTGGAGCTGTTCTTTTTCATAGTTAAGGTTTATATACTTTTGGTTCGTCTGGCACAAAATGGAAACACAAATATGGACACAACTGTGCAGCACTTTGCAACAAATGTGGAAATTTGCTGAGAGTAAATATTTTTCTATTTCAATTATAAATAATTTATGCTCTCAAGTCGTTAGTGAATATATTTTTGTTATTTCACTAGACGGTCCTGGGTAATTTTTAGAAATTGTCAGTCAAAGTAATTTGAAAAAGTAGGTTGACTTGAAAAAAACAGCAATATAAAGATTCACGTTTATAGGATTCTAAAGATTCGTGATTTTTCGCTCTTATTATAATTTATGCAAATCAATTCAATTATTCACTTTTGATCAAGTAAAGTTGGTTAAAAGTTTTCCAGATAAAAAGGTGAAGATTAGGGGGTTTTTCCTCAGTACAGCTGCAGTCTCCTGAAAGTAAACTTCAAGCAGCGATAGCAACTATGGAGTCAAAATATCTCACTGTCAAACTTTGGCTGTAGCATATGGAGATGATGAACATCACATAGATTTTCATACGATCAGAACAAACATGTGATTGATATCTGGAGACCATGCATGCTATGCTGTCATAGCTGTCGTTGCACATCTATCTCCAGAAGATGACAAAGTTGCAGGAGACACATCCGCATATGTGCATGCAATTCACCCAGGGACTACATGATGTTCGGTGGTCAGATCACTTTTGAGCTGGGTAATGTCCAGACCTTCTCATTGAGCAGACCTTAATAAGGAGTCTGAAGTCTAGTGGTGGACCCACCAGAGGTAGGGGCCTAATGGAAACACGGTGACTCATTTGGTGCCTATCAAGCCCTGCCTGCACGGGCGTTAATATTGCCATACAGCAACTGACATTATTCCCATATAAAAGCAGTGAACAGTGTGAAGATGTATCACAAGCTAGGCAAACGAGGGACTCAGTCGATTTTAGAATGCTCCTGTCCTTCATTGAATGGTGGTCTCTATTTCGCATAAATCACTCATTTCGGAACATAGTTAATGGCACCATAGCTGGACACACATTAACATTGATCACGCAAAGCAGGTCGGAGAGGCCATTCTGAATGGAATGGATGGACAGCCAGTGCTCACGCATTCTGTCACGAGGAGGAAACACGCTATAACTTTTGACCACAAGGCTGCTGTCAAGATAGGCAGAAATATTGTCCAGATGCACTCCCTACTTCTGTTTCAAGGCAACTCATCATAGTATGCCACACAGACAATCTTGCAAATGATCTGACCTATTAACCGTGCAACTACCGACTTGTTCGAAGGAAACGATAATATCTTAGAAGCCGTAAAATCACAAAGAGCCAAAGCTCCCTGGTCTGCATTGCCAGCCCAACAACCACAATTCCATGAATTTCAAATACGTACTTGATTGGACTTCTATACTTCGCCGTATTCATTGGCAAGTGGATGACAGGTATGATAAGATATTGCAGGACTATGTAACAACACAATATGGTCAAGCTAAGTCCGTATTTGTTGGATATACATCGGCGCAGAGTAGGGCGTGAGGGCTTCGCAGCGATATTAAAGCCATACATGAAACTGTAGTTGAATAAAAAGGAGTTTCTCTCAAACAAAGAGAATAAATAGCTGTCCCTGGTCTTGTTATGGGAAAAGATAGCCATATGTGATAAATGTGAGTGCAAAGTATCCTATGTCACGTGGGGGCGCGGGTATACTAATTGTACAAGCAGCAGTGAATGTCTCAAGAACCTGTGAAGCAATACTGCTGGGGATGACACGGACCTGCTTATTCTCCTCATACATCTTGCTAGAGGAAAGAAGCACGCCATCCACTTCCACCCAGAGCTAAAGAAAAGAGCAGTTCTCAAATGTATATGTGTCAATCCAATCAGGCATATACTAGGGAAGAACTTTTACAATATTATCCTTTTAGTAGATGCTTTCCCGGGTACGATACAAGGTCCATGCTAATTGGAATATGCAAAGCTGTCGGATTGAAGCTCATCAGTGACAACAGGTTATGCCATGTCCATGCAAAACTAATTCGGAAGTACGCAATCACCGAAGGACGAGGTCATAGCGGATGGTAAGAAGATCGCAGGGTCATTTTGCCAAACGGCTGGTAAGATGACCATATGGTCATTTTGCATAAAGAAATGCTGCATGCATAATGAACATCTTGGTACGATCAGGCATCAAAGGTTCCACGAGCTTGATAGCAGTACACTTGGACATGGATCCTGACCCGCACTTCCTTCCCGAACTAGTGACATGCACTTACAAGCCGGGCTGTAGTACTATGGGCTGCGAGTGCCGTCGTCATGAATTTGATTGTTCGTTGGATTGTTCTGGATGCAGAGGCATTTGTCAAAACATGGGAAATGATGACTTGCGTCATAATGAGAACTAAACTCTGCGAGTGAATGCAGAATTGGCTTAAAACATCGAACGTCAGTGTTAACTGTTGGGCTGTGACGTTATAGGGTAACCGAGCCAGTCATTCCAGTGGTAAATTGTCTAAAATAATCTTCTCTTGACCTGCTAATGAACATTAACTAAGTGAAGACATAGGTGTCATTAGTGTTGGGTCAAATTCTAAATTGACTGGACAAATACGTGTGTATTCAAGAATCGTATTTATAAATAGACCTGTGCCTCGTGATAACAGCAAGAGAAGTTGGTTCGGTGAAAGATATTAGTTTTCTGGGTTATCTAAGATAGCGAGATACTAGTTAAATACTAGAAACACCTTGCAACAATATAACAATTCTCTAAATAATGACTAGTTGTTAAAATAAACATTCAACTTTCCATACGACGAAGACGAAGGCTTTTTCACAAACAGATGCCGTGTCGTTTAATACGGTCACTATGGTCTTAGGATAGGCGCAGCTAATCTCGCTATGTGTTTATCGTAGCGTCGCATTTGATATATCTTTGACACGTTAACCAGATCATGCCGAAACCGTCCAGAACCGGCATCTTAAATGGTCTTAAGGAATGTCCATTTGCAGGCCAAGAAAACGCCTATTAGTGAAAATTTAACACCTGGAATAACCGAGCCAGTCATTCCAGTTGTAAATTTCTAAAAAATAGTCTGCAAATGGACATTCCATCAGAAAATAGTCAGATTTTTTTAGCAAATTTAGCCATGAAAAGGTTTAAACCCGAAATAACAGACAAGACAATGAGCTATCGGTAGGAGAAATAGTGCTTAGCCTCCACTGTCACATAGACAACACACCATGAAATATGCTTAACACTGTCACATAGACAACACACCATGAAATATGCTTAACACTGTTACATATGTATTAACAACCAACAACGTTCATCATAAGAACTACTGTACACGCATCTGTTTTTAAATAATTGTGTACCATTTGAATCAAGAAATTATTAAAGAATGAGAAATATATATATTATCATTACGAGCACAATCAGCTCAGTTCTGATTGACCACTTAGAATTTGCTCTCAAAGCAAGCAATGTTGTGACGAAATGTCACCAACATGCACGCTATGTAATCTGTGGGAGCGAAACATTGCTTCACTGCGCGCCGCTAGAAAACACATGTTTAGCCTCCGCTATCACATAGACAACAAACCATCAAATAGTGTTAACACTGTTAGGCGGGTCAATATACCATTCGACCCCAAAAAAAATCTGATAAAAGTTCTGCCAACGGTTTTTGGCCCTACTGGATGTGGCGAGTGGCAAAAAAAACTCTACCAAAATCTGACCCCCGGAAGTGAGATAAAACTAGGTCAGTTACAAGATGGCCGCCGCCGGCCCTTAAAATCACTAAAATAGTTATAACTTCCTTAATTTTTGTGATAGAACTGTAATTGTTGTTTCTCCCCCGTGGTTTTCAGGAGTAAGCAATTCACTGGTACCAATAAAATTCCAACCCGATCAACAAAAACCAACAAGTCCAAGATGGCGGCCAGCAAAAAATCTAATTAATTGACTAGCTACAGTTTCTTTATGGGCATTATAATTATCTGATATTAATAGCTGAACCCAGGTATGAAAGGCTAAACTCACAATCTCAGTTTTACTCCTTGTAACTGTCCTCTAGGTCCTCAGAAACCTGGTTGGCCTGATTGGCACAAGACGTAAGTTGGCATGAATCACATGCAGAAGTACATGGATGCCCGCTTCATCTGCAACTACAACGAGCGGTACTGCAACAAGGTGTGCAATTGCAATTCACCAGTTCCAGTAGAGTGTCTGGTGTAGCATTCAAACCAGACATTATGGGTACAACCCCAGTCCAAAGGATCAATGGCACTCTCCATCCCCATCCAGGTCATGGTCTGATAGTACATCCTGATACAATGGTATTTGGTTGAACATTCAGTTTGGGGGAGACGTTCAGGTGTAATGAATGATTTAGCGCAGACGACTTTCTTAGTAAATGTGTCATAACACAAGAGTATCAGAGAGCAGGTGCTCTTCCCACCAAAAATAACAGTCATCGCTTGGCTGCCCAAGTTTTATATGTCACTGCGGTTCTTGCCGCGTAAAATGGTTGCCGCATAAAATGAATGCATTTGCACAGAACTGGAGGACTGGATCACCTTTCACAAGCTTTTGGAAGGCAAATTTTTTTCCAACACCATAAACACGAGACGTTGAATCACATCCTGTGAATGCATGCACGAATAACATTTGTGTACACAACTCACTGCCAAGAAGACGCTTTATCTAATTGATGTTGGACACTTATGGAGTACCTCTTGACTGATTGTCCGATCTAAAATAGAGTGGTTTCCCATTTGCTGGAGTGTAATGGAGACGAAGAATCAACAGGTCAGTGTCCTCTCCAATTAGTCTAGTGGAATGCATAGATGCTGTGGTAACCATAGCCTTAGCAATGTCCACATCAGCATCCCCTTCTGCCTGGATGATCGTACAACCCACACTCTTCAGTTCGTCACTTATTAATCTGATTAGTTGATGCTTATTAGTTCCCCTTGATAGGAATTCCTCCTTCTTCCCTTCAAACTCAGTCTCACTGGTGAAGTTCACAATCGGATAAATAATGGTTTGTCCCCGTCTCTGGTGTGTGTTATCCTTGATCGAAGAACCTGTCCCATACCCGTCAAACACAACAGTTACCGCCCCAAAGTTATTTCTTGTAAAGTCGGCATACGCCTTGGCTATTTTACCGCAGGTATCTCCTCTTATCCACTTCAGCTTGTGACTAAGGAGCCTCCATGAAGCACATATCTTTCAGTCTACGGGATGGTGTCTGATGTTGCTTCACTTGATGGCATCTGGCTACAGTGGTCAGTGATGGCTTGGACAAGTTGAGGTTTGTCAGCCTTTCTCAAGATGTTATTGTCCTCGAAAAGGGATGGCGTATATGAACTCAGCTCGTATCTCATCACCTCCTCGAGAGACAGATCTCTTGTCCTGAGAACCACAAGGAATCATTGGAAGATTAGGTTCTTATCAATGGTTCTGTCAGGAGCAACCTTCACAGCAGATGAACTTCCTAGGGTCTTAGCTTTCTCTTTCCTCCTAAAAGAGAATGAAAATACTGGTTGACCAATCATTCTGTCAACGATGTTTCTTCCAACGGACCCATATTCATGTACATTGATGTCTTCTTTTGCCACTATACCATTGATGATCTTTCCCAATGCAGGGTCAGAGGAGAAAGGTGAACATGAAGTTAGCTTTGTGCTTATCTTCGAAAGGTCTGACGCATCCCTTTCAATCCATGCGTCAGTCGAATTTGTGTGTTGTTTGCTTGTGGTGAATGCGAGATGATTGAACTCCTGCATGACAATGTTGAACTCAGACAATATAGGGGCTGACATTGTCCACAATGCTCGCTATTCTTCCGTCATCTTACTGCCACGAGTCAAGCCGCCTGTGCTTTTACTGACCTAATAAGTGTTTGCTCAATGACTATATCGCAACTGAGGCCTACCCAAAACTGATTTGTCTGACGAATTATATGGAAGCCATCTTGAAACGCCTGGGTGGTCGCTCTCCAGTTGACTCATTTCTTGAATGTAGAGATATGCAGACTTCAAGTAGTTATAATGTCCTGCTGCAGCAAATATTGGCAAGGCATCAGCAACAACACGTAAGTGATTCACCCAAGACCCAGTGCGATCTGCCTTGATTAGTGCTCGTGCAGTACCAAGCATCCGCTGATAACCTAGCCATAATTGACTCGTTTTGGATTGCGCATTAAGGTCAGATCCTCGCTGATCCTAGCAACTGTATGGGGTGTTAGAAGACTTTCAAGAGTGATGTCACCCTTCAATAAGGATGAATACATATTCTCTGTGTCTCCCTTACTAGGAAAGCGAATTCAGGATTCTCATCAGCAACAGTTTTTACAGTCATCTCATGAAGACACTTGTCCACCAGCAGATATCCACGGAATACCCTTTGAACCGATTTACCAGCCATCATATGCACTACAACATTTTCACTGTACTACTTCCAGAATGTTTTAAGTCCTGTGCCCTCCATCATGTGCCTTACCTATTGCTGCAAGCAGATTCATGAACAAGTGGAAATTACCCAGCCTTAGTACTATTTCTTTTAAGTGACTATTCTGTCACGCGGCACTGATGATCTCAGCAGCGTTTAAGTACAGGGGCTGGTCAAACGTTATCACTGTGGGGGCATGGTGTCTGAAGGTCATGTTGCTGAGGAACTCTAATGTGGACAAAATGCAAGTTTTGTCACCAGGATACATGCCGATCATGGGCAAATACAGAATGGAAGATTGGCCGGGATGCGTATTTCCCTGATGAAGGCTATGCATCATCCCCTGCCAATTCGAAACTGGTTATTTGAAATGGAATGATAGCTCCCATAAGATATCAACTCTCATGTTACAATCTTGGAGACATGGAAGTTCTTTAAACATGATGTTTCGAAGTGCATGGGTGGCGAAGCGGTATTCTATAATATCAATTGTGGACATCTTTACAATGTTCAGTTCTGGAATTGTTTGTCTACTGACAAGAAAGCTTCTTTTCCTACCAGGGGTCAACGCGGTAATGTTTCCCATCCCGTGAAATGTACCTTTACCGTCAATGGTAAGAATATTGTGATCAACATTGTCACCAGAAAATAACAATGACAAGTCCAATAGATCTGTGTCTTCAACTAGCAAATCTGGTGTGACACAGCTTGCAGCATTCTTTTCAAACCGGAAGGCTTCACCACACGACGAACTATATCCCATCTAAAAAAAGAGTGTCCACAAGGAATCTGGACTGATACAGATGATGTACTTGCACTGCTAGTCCAATCTGCAATGGTACAATGGTGCAATAACAGCCCGCGGTCTGACTGCTTGTACTATGGCTTGTCCAATACCGGCTACGTTGTGTTGGTTGTTTTTTCAACAAATAGGTAGTTTAACATGTTTCGCAGTGTCTCCGGAAGCAAATCCAATGCAGAGTCAAGTTTAAGTTCCTCAACGTTTGGGTAGTAGTCAGTAACGGATGGCACCTTTGCTTTAATGTCACTCCTGACCAGCCTTGCTGCTATTTCAATTATGGCTCCCTTTTGTGCCTCTTCATCATCGTCTCTTTGCGCGTCTTTGTAGTAAGACCGGGGCATGTGTGATGCTTTTTCGCTGAATGTCACTATGTCGTTTAAGCCCTCTCCCTCTGCTGCATAGGTTGAGTCCCATATCGTTCCATTAGTTTGTTCTTCAGATAGCTATTGCCGTAAGGAAGCGAATCTTCATGAATCAGAAACTCCTGCATTTTACTCCGAAGGTATGTAATAGTCAGCTGTTCCTCATCAGTCATCTCTAAATATGCACACATCCTGAAAACGCCTGTTCCTGATCATCATCTCTAGGTCCTCCTGGGTTTCTACGTTTTGCATTCGTTCGACACTGAAATTCTACCAGTGCATCATATCTGTTGCGAAAATTGACACTGCATTTATGGTGGTATATGCAGTCGGCGGCATGAAGGTCTCCACTATAGTACTCGATCCGCCCCTTCAACATGAAAGATCAACCATCGGAACGACTTTCACAGCACTCTTAATGGTCCTGGCGAAAGAGTCGATCTTTACATAGCTGTAGTCCGAGCCACCTGGCACAGAAAAGGCAATCAGACTTACTGTTGAAAGACACAGTACACACACGTGCACTTCTCATCAGTGTGGGTGTGGAGCATACACGTTTTTTCTGTTGATTCTCGATGTCATGTTGATTTATGTACCGTTTACGACAGTCCGAGTGTACCGTACAGCTAGCCATCACAGCAATGCTGTCACCTCTCGAAACACTTGCCACATTGATGCCATCAGCGCCCTTCTGACGAGTTTGTACTACATCATCTCGATCTTCAAATCTTTCTTTGCAAATTGTGTAGAGGACATTTTTCGTGTTTATATGCTACGGTTCCACCACCATATAGCCTCTGTAAATTATCTTGAAATAAATATCCTTGAACTTTAACTTGTATGGAACAGTTCTAAAAAATGAATGGTGGGGGTTCCGTAGAAAAGCGAAACCACACAGCATGGCGGCGTCTCGGCGCATGCATGGCCAAGAAAAGTACCTCCCTCGCCATTTCCATACAGAATTATGGGTAATGTGACACCCGATGCATGAGAAAACCAACCCCTAGTTTGCACAGCGTTTATTTTTTCACGTTTGGCATCCTATAGGATTTGTACAAAACACGTGTTATACGATCCTGATTGTTGGCTGCCATATTGACCGCCATCTTGGATTTACGGATTCGACGGAGCTAAATCGATATTCTATGTGTGCCAATGAATTCCTTGACTCTTAAAACCCTAGAGTAGACATATAAATTATTGATTTACACATAATAATGAGGTTATAGCCATTTTCCTTATTTTCAGATCAGTGGCGGCCATCCTGGATTTGACCCAATTTTATCCCCTTGCCGGGCGTCAGATTTTGGTAGACTTTTCCTGTCATTCACTACATCCAATAAGTGATTTGGGGGGGGGGGGGGCGGGGGGGGGTAAGGCTTTTCTACATAAATTTACCCGCCTATATTACGCCGAGCTTTAATAGCGTGATATGAAATACCAGCATTACTAGCGGCTGCTGCTCCACCTGAACGAGGAGAATAAATTTCAAATTGTTAAAAATTTGGTTCTACTTCCTTAATTTTCCTCATCACTATCTCTCGAGTCCTCGTATAACTTAATGGCTTGCCAACGGATACTAGAAGTGCACCGCCTTTACAACGCTGAATCTGCCTGAACACATATGAGTTGTCATCTAAATTAAAGCTCTCGTGTTCCATTAAATATAGATACGTTTGCACTAGATATGATATGCCTGTTCAATTTACCCAGCACGCAATGCCACCCGGCGTACTATGCTACCTTGCATGCAATGCCCTGACTCCATAAACTTTGTAACAATTGGACGCCATATTCGTTTAGTCTATTGTCTGCACAAGCCAGGATTTCTCAAACAAAACCAGCCTGCTTGCACGTGCAAATAAATAGTCATTTGTTCCCCAGCTCTGGAAGCGTAAGCATGCACGTAGGGCGTATTCATGGCAGTACATTCGACAGTCTGTGTTTCAATACTGTTCAGAGAAAGTGTGTCAATGTCCAGGAGAAAATAGGAGAAAGCTTTTATATACATTGACAGTA
The DNA here is from genome assembly GCA_034401795.1 of Chaetoderma sp. LZ-2023a. NCBI lineage: Eukaryota > Metazoa > Mollusca > Caudofoveata > Chaetodermatida > Chaetodermatidae > Chaetoderma > Chaetoderma sp. LZ-2023a. Next base: position 42,333,399 of record CM067367.1, read on the forward strand.
ATTTGCGTGAAAGTTGTTACTATCAATGACAGCACCAACATTCAGTCAAATTGTTTGATTATTGTGATCAAATGCTTATTTTAGAATATAGCGACTGAAAGCTGCTGTAGCAATAATTTTAATTCAAATTATCAAATCTGTACCAAGTAGTAATCGCATTACCGAATAATTATTTTGACAATAATTTTACTGAATGTTGTTGCTGTCATTGATAGCAATAACTTTCACGCAAATTATTGTCAAACTATATATACAAAAGATTTCTCTAATTTTCTTCTGGAAATTGACGCA